>JAFMOC010000591.1:207500-215000 GCA_019802505.1 Corydoras sp. C115 | reverse complement strand
TATATAGTCTATCTACGCTGACTCCGCCCACCTGTACATGAAGGGCGGTACCATGGCCGTGTTCGGGTGGTTGTGCTGCTGCTGTTGGGGTAACTGCACTGCCCCATTTCCCACGGGGAGTCCTCCTCCTCCTCCTCCACCCACACCTCCCACTCCGTTAGGAGCAGTGGACCCGGAGAGGGCGGAGGTACTAGTGGAGGAGACCATGCTGCTCTTCTTGCCCTCCGTTGCCCCCAGGGAGCGCTGCATGTAGAGTCCTTTACCCCCCTTGCTCTTCTCGGGTTTGGGGGCAGCCGGCTGGGTTTTGGCGCCGGGTTTGGGGATGCCGCTGGATGCTGGGGGGCTGCTCTCTTTCTTTGGGGTGGCGCTCTTGCCCCCTTTGGGGATGTGGCTGGCGATCTTGGAGGCCTTCTTGGCGTGTTCGGGGGGGGGCTCCTCTTTGGGGGGGCTGTTGGCTTTTCCCTTGCTCTTGTTCTTGTCCCCGTGCGGTTGGGGGAGGGACTTGTTGGCATTCTTGCTGTTGTTGGCGGCGAGCGAGTGCTGGCTGCTGTTGGCTGTATTCTTGTTGGAGGGCACAGGGGAGGGCACAGGGGAGGGCACAGAGGAGGGCACAGAGGAGGGCACAGGGGTCTTGCTCTGTGGTTTGGGACAAGGCCCGGAGTCGTCCCCGAATTCCGACGAGTCGTCCTCTTCCTGCAGAGCCATGCGAGTGTTGACCATGCGGAACTTCTCCAGCATGGAGCGCTGGTTTCCTGCTGCTGACTTGGAGACATCAGAGAGGGAGGGGCGGAGCCTGTCAGAAGTGGGAGGGGGCGGGGAGGAGGCGGGGCTGCTGGCCAGCATGGAGGAGGTGGCGCTGTGCTTTATATTCATGGATTTGCTGCGCCATGATTGGCCAGGTGTCGGTGACGGAATGGCGGATGCCAGGTGCTGACCGCTGGCACTTCCATTCATGCCGCCGGTCAGAGGGGTGGACCGGGCGGACTCTGTGAAATCACACACACACACACACACACACACACACACACACACACACACACACACACGCCGTTACAACACGACTGCCTCCCTCCCGTCTCCACCCACACACAGATGGAGGTGGAGCTCTGAGCGTGACGGCGGTCAGAGCTGGGTCAGTACTCCGGCTGCAGCATGTGGCGCCCCCTTGTGTCTGTCCTCACCTCTGTCGTTCCCGCCTGCATACTGCAGAGGTTTATTTTTGTCGATGCTGTTGAAGCTCTGACTCCGGCGGTTCAGACTCGCCGAGGCCGGCGCCTTGCTGCTCACCGGAGCGGGGGATCTGGACGGACCTGGCAACCTTAAGAACAGAAGAACACTGAGACTCAGACGGGAATGTGGCTGAACGTGGCTCCTCCTCAGATCTTCATTACCTTCTGGTTCAGGGTTCCATGGTTCCTGTGCTCTCTGTTTACACTGTTATAGGTTCTAGTACCTGAACCTTTCAGTGTCCTGTTTCTAAGGCCTCATGTTTCGAGTGTTCTGTATTTTTAGAACCCTATGTGGTCAGTGCTCTGTGATTCTGAGGACATGTGGTCCCAGTCACTCATATTTCAGGGTTCTAGACTCCGGGTTCTGATGTTCACACAGTGTTCTGTGTTGGATGTTACGAGTTCTAGAATATTGTGTTACATACTTTCACTTTCAGTACAGACACTACCACAACTGACACCACCACCACCACCTACACCATCAACACCACCACCACCACCACAACTGACACCACCACCACCACCTACACCATCAACACCACCACCACAACTGACACCACCACCACCACCTACACCATCAACACCACCACCACAACTGACACCACCACCACCACCTACACCATCAACACCACCACCACCACAACTGACACCACCACCACCACCTACACCATCAACACCACCACCACAACTGACACCACCACCACCACCACCTACACCATCAACACCACCACCACCACAACTGACACCACCACCACCACCTACACCATCAACACCACCACCACAACTGACACCACCACCACCACCTACACCATCAACACCACCACCACAACTGACACCACCACCACCACCTACACCATCAACACCACCACCACAACTGACACCACCACCATCACCTACACCATCAACACCACCACCACAACTGACACCACCACCACCACCTACACCATCAACACCACCACCATCACCACAACTGACACCACCACCACCACCTACACCATCAACACCACCACCACAACTGACACCACCACCACCACCTACACCATCAACACCACCACCACAACTGACACCACCACCATCAACACCACCACCATCACCACAACTGACACCACCACCACCACCTACACCATCAACACCACCACCACAACTGACACCACCACCATCAACACCACCACCATCACCACAACTGACACCACCACCACCACCTACACCATCAACACCACCACCACAACTGACACCACCAACATCAACACCACCACCATCACCACAACTGACACCACCACCACCACTTACACCATCAACACCACCACCACAACTGACACCACCACTACCACCTACACCAACACCACCACCACAACTGACACCACCACCATCACCACAACTGACACCACCACCACCACAACTGACACCACCACCACCACCTACACCATCAACACCACCACCACAACTGACACCACCACCACCACCTACACCATCAACACCACCACCATCACCACAACTGACACCACCACAGCCACCAACACCTCCACCACCACCTACAACAATACCAATACCACCACCATCACCTACACCAACACTGACACCACCACCACCTACACCATCAACACCACCACCATCACCACAACTGACACCACCATCACCACCTAAACCAACACTGACACCACCACCACCACCACCACCACCACCACCAGCAGCAGCACCATCATACAGACTAGGGGTGAGCTGCAATATTCGCTGATTCGACGATTCGATTCGGATAACCGTAGTCGACTATGAACCTCATAGTCGAATGTACCATTTTGACCACATGGGGGTGCCCATGGCTGCTGCTAAGCATTAGTGTTACACATACTCACTCACGCCCCGCTTCCTCTCCCTCCGCGCCACACACGCCCACTCCTTCATGTATACAGTCACGTCACTCGCCGCCACACGCCGCTCCGCACACAACTACTTTCCCTTGTAAACAAACACACCCCTCTCCTCCACGTGCTCCACACTCGCCCATTCACACACCTGTTCCTTATTTGGCTCGGGATCGTTCACCCTCTCCAGACTATTAGTTACAGGTGTGCACTTCGGCTGGAGAGACTACTCTAGCCGCCGTCCCGGACTCTTCAGCGCAGAGTTCTGATTGTTCATCTGATGGTTGGTCTGATTGTGTTCCGCTGCACCGGTGGTCACGGAGTGCGTCTAGACTCGGCGTGCCGCTGCCGCTCGCACTCCACGCCTGAGCTCAGTTCGGTTTCTGGCTTCCTACAGGATCGCGAGTAATAAGTGACGTCACCGTCCGGCGTTCCCGGCCTCTACGTCTCAGCGATCTCCACCGCTACTGACCGGTGCACAGCGCCTCGCTTCGGCCCAGTTTGTTTATTCCGTTTTTGTTTTTCCCTACGGACAGTGGTTCGTTTGTGGGGCGTTCCCCCACGGAACATAAACTTTTTCTGTTTACCTTAAATCACGCTTCCTCCTCATTCCGGTAGCGTGATCGCTTAGAATTGACAATTAGTTTTTACATGAAATGTCTTTGTTTTTGTTATATATATAGCCTTTTGTCAAATAAAATCATCTTAATTTCTAGAAAAAAAAAAGAAAAAAGAAAAAAAAAAAAAAAGTTTTCTTTTGTTAGAAAAACAAGTAAAATATAAAAAAAATCTTTTTTAAAAACTACGCTTATAGCGCCATCTTGTGGTGAAATTTTAACTGATTCGACTATCAGTCGACTATAGGGAAAATCTGACGAATCAGATTCGACTACGAAAATTTGTAGTTGAATACAGCCCTAATACAGACCAACATCAACATCAAAGGCAACAGAAACAGAAAAGAGAAATCTCTTATAGGTGTTGCACACAGTGTAATGTGTGTGTGTGTGTGTGTGTGTGTGTGTGTGTGTGTGTTACATATCTTACCTGGTATTTTTCTTTTGTACAGGTCCCACACTCTGAGCCGGTGGACTCGTGTACCTCGCTGCTAGACTGCAAAGAGAGAGAGAGAGAGAGAGAGAGAGAGAGAGATTCAGTGTTAACACAGAGAGTCAGACTGGGGGGGGGGGGGGGGGGTGGGGCTAGTCTGTGATACGTCCAAAAGCATCACTGCAGCAGTGGACATCATGAGTGTTCCAGAGGCAGCGTGATGGAGAACCCGGTTTAATAAAAGAACTCCGATCAGCAATCAATAAATACACATTAATACAACATCATCATCATACATACATTATTTAAATTATAACAATAATAATTAAGGCTTATCTTATCCTATAAACACACACACACACACACACTCTGTACCCGTCCATGTGGTTGCTCTTCCTGAACGGCAGTCTGCTCTTGGTGGTTGGTGTTGGAGGAGGAGAGCGAGACGCTTTCATCTTCTCAGTGTTGGACATGATCACACTCACAGATCCTCCACCATGACTCCTCATTCCACCCTGTCCTGTCCTGTCTGTCCTGTCTTTCCTGACTGTCTGTCTGTCTGTCTGTCCTGTCCTGACTGTCTGTCCTGTCCTGACTGTCTGTCCTGTCCTGACTGTCTGTCCTGACTGTCTGTCTGTCTGTCTGTCCTGTCCTGACTATCTGTCCTGTCCTGACTGTCTGTCCTGTCCTGACTGTCTGTCCTGTCCTGACCTGACTGTCCTGTCCTGTCCTGACTGTCTGTCCTGTCCTGACTGTCTGTCCTGTCCTGACTGTCTGTCCTGTCCTGTCCTGACTGTCTGTCCTGTCCTGTCTGTCCTGTCCTGTCCTGACTGTCTGTCCTGACCTGACTGTCCTGTCCTGTCCTGACTGTCTGTCCTGTCCTGACTGTCTGTCCCCCCCCCCCCTCAACTTTAGCAGGTGCTGGCTATAGAAAGCGCAGTTCTATGAGACACTATATACATGAATGGTCGGTGTGTGTGTGTGTGAGTGTGTGTGTGTGTGTGTGTGTGTGTGTGTGTGTGTGAGTGTGTGAGAGTGTGTGTGTGAGTGTGTGTGTGTGTGAGTGTGTGTGTGTGTGTGTGTGTGTGTTATAAAAAGCTCCTCCCAGTTGCTGTTTTATTTTGGTATGGAACTGAACGGGCGTATGGCTCTCTGTTAAAGCCGGTGTTTAAACTGCAGTGTGATGTCACACTCTCTCTCAGTGTTTAATGTTAAAGAGTTGGGGACTTTTATTCTATAAATAACTGTTTATAGAATTGTACTTTATTTTCATGTTTAATGAAATATTAATCATATAAACCAGACAGTGATTTTACTCTGATGTGACTGCAGTGTGTTACACACACACACACACACACACACACACACACACACACACACACACTCAGACACACACACACACACACACACACACTCAGACACACACACACACACACACACACACACACACACACACACACAGGTATTTAAACTGTGATTTTATCCTTAATTAATTATTCTAATTTTATGATCAGTGTTTTAATTGATTTGAGTTGATTATTAATACTTTAAGTGACGCTCATGTTTCATTTATGTTTTATGTAGTTAATAAACTCATTCAGACTGAGATCTGTCCTGTGTGTGTGTGTGTGTGTGTGTGTGTGTGTGTGTGCATGTGAGTTGTTAGAAAAACCTCATCTAATTAAACCTTCTTTAATTTAATTGATCGCTCTACAGCTGTGTTAGTAACGCAGTGAATCAGATTATTGTGTAACTCACTGATTGATTAATTGATTGATTGATTGATTGATTGATTGATTGATTGATTGATTGATGTTTCATTCAGAAATGTATTTGTTTAATAATCTGAGTTTCCACAAAGAGATCCAGTCCGTGTTTTACAGCGAACACTGACCCTGAGGAACAGGAGTCTCTAACCATTACACTGCCCTCTAGTGGCCACATTACAGAAGACAGTTCATAAACAGTGTAACAGCTTTAGTGCTGATCTGTTTCTATGAATCTGTATTAATGATTTAATTAATGTATTTTAAATCACACACTGATACCAATGAGAAGATCAGAGGGGTGTGTTATTGTTAATGATGTCACGGCTGGACAAATGGCTCAGCCAATCAGATTTAAGGAGCAGAACGACCTGTTTGTAATGAACTTTAACCCGTGTGTAAATACAGCTGTTTTGTTTTGGTTCGAACCTGTCACAGTCTCCTCATCTGTTTCATTATATTAATATTAATATTTATATTTAGGTCATTTTTCAGATGCTTTCATCCAAAGCAAATTAAAACTATCTCTACTTGTCTGGGGACAGGTCACAGGGTTGCTACAGCGCCCCCTGCAGCAGTGAGGATTAAGGTGCTTGCTTGGTAACTTCAGTGGAGCTGGGATTCGAACCCACAACCTTCAGGCTGATACCCAACACCCCACCACTGAACTACCACACCCCCAGGTTCAGGTTAGTTCTCATTTCAAATCTTTATTATCTTCACTGTACATTATTTTCCTTCATTGTAAAACCTTTGTTTTTTTCAAGTACACACACACACACACACACACACACACACACACACACACACACACACACACACTAACACCACTCAGATACTGTTCATACTATACAATGCTGCCCTCTGCTGTACATGTCTATAATTTTTTATCCACTGTTTCTGTGTGTGTGTGTGTGTGTGTGTGTGTGTGTGTGTGTGTACCTGGATTGCATGTCTCCCTCTCTCTGAAGCTGTAGTTGTTGTAGTTGTTTGGTTGGAGGTGTGTGTGTGTGTGTGACGTGTTGTTGTAGCTCCACCAGTGATTGGAGATACTGCTGCTGCTGCTGCTGCTGCTGTTTATACCGCGACAAAACGAAGAACAGACCCAGAATCACCTTCAGGTTCCCCTTACACACATCTGAAAATCACACACACACACACACACACACACACACACACACATACACACACTGTATAAATGGGAACAGAAAAATATTTTCAGTTCAACAAAAAGTCTCCTCACTCACATCCTCTTTTATCTGTGTGTGTGTGTGTGTGTGTGTGTGTGTGTGTGTGTGTGTGTGTGTGTGTGTGTGTGTCTATAATAGTGTATTCATGTGTGTGTTAGCTTTTCTTAATTAAATTAATCACACACACTTGTGTGTTATGGGGTGTATCGTACCTTCAGCACTCAGACCCTGAACACTGACTCCTCTGGCATCCAGAAATGTCAGACATGACTCCACATTTTCAATCTGAAACACACACACACACACACACACACACACAGCACTGAATCCATGCTCGTGATCTTTATAATAAAGTTCAGTGTGTGTGTGTGTGTGTGTGTGTGTGTGTGTGTGTGTGTGTGTG
>JAFMOC010000591.1:192500-195000 GCA_019802505.1 Corydoras sp. C115 | reverse complement strand
ACACACAGAAACACACAACAATCACAACACACACAGAAACACACAACAATCACACATCACACAACATACACAAAAACACACAACAATCACATAACACACAGAAACACACAACAATCACATAACACACAGAAACACACAACAATCACATAACACACAACACACAACACACAACAACCATACAGCAGTCCAGAAACAACACACAACACACACAGAAACACACAACAATCACATAATACACAACAATCACATAATACACAACACACAACAATCACATAACACACAACACACACAGAAACACACAACAATCACATAATACACAACACACAACAATCACATATCACACAACATACACAGAAACACACAACAATCACATAACACACAGAAACACACAACAATCACATATCACACAACATACACAGAAACACACAACAATCACATAACACACAGAAACACACAACAGTGAATCACAAAATATCAACAACTAAAGACAGTGTCATGTCCACTCATCATGAGGAATGAGGAATTAACCCTTAAACCATAAAAGTGTGTGTGTGTGTGTGTGTGTGTGTGTGTGTGTGTGTGTGTGTGCACTCACACTCCTGAGAGAACATAGATGAGAACAAGTCAGGACAGGAGACTCAAATACAACATTCTATCCAAACATGACTCCCCCACCCACCACCATCACCCCCCCCCCCCCCATACACACACACACACACACACACACACACACACACACACACACACACACACATTACCTAAAGTATTGAGACACCTCTCAGAGAATCAAATTAAAGTCATAAATTACTGCAATGCTACAGCAGTAATTAATTAATTATTATTATTATTATTATTATTATTATTATTATTAATGAGTGTAATTATTATAATGATGACCATTTAATTTTTACTGTAAAATTGATTATAAAAATCTGTTTAAATGTTTTTCTTATTGATTGAGACAGAACCCCGAGGCAGAACCCCGAGACACAACCCCGAGACAGAACCCTGACACAGAACCCTGAGACAGAACCCCGAGGCAGAACCCCGAGACACAACCCCGAGACAGAACCCTGACACAGAACCCCGAGACAGAACCCCGAGGCAGAACCCCGAGACACAACCCCGAGACAGAACCCTGACACAGAACCCTGAGACAGAACCCCGAGGCAGAACCCTGAGGCAGAACCCTGAGACAGAACCCTGAGGCAGAACCCTGAGACAGAACCCTGAGGCAGAACCCTGAGGCAGAACCCTGAGACAGCGCAGTGTGAGACAGGGACAGAGCGCTGGTTTCTAATCCAATCAGAACGTTTGGTGGGAAACTTTGAAACTGTTCCTGCTATGGTCTGTGGCCACGCCCCTCTCCTGCATCACAGTTTCACCATCCAGCTGTGTGTGTGTGTGTGTGTGTGTGTGTGTGTGACGGCGTCAGTGTAGTGTGACTCACACACACACACACACACACACACACACACACCACTGAACCATAATAAAGCCCTCACTCTGAAGCGTTCTAACATCAAACTCTGACATTATGACATCACAAAGCTGAAGGTGTTCAGTTCAGCGCGCTCGCTCACCAACCAGGAAGCAGACGACAAAAGATCCCTTCATACACACACACACACACACACACACACACACACACACACACACACACTCACACTCACACACACACACTCACACACACACTGACCCAGCAGCAGGTCATCACTAAATTCCTGACTGACCTTACAGATCCTGGTCTCCTCATCCTGATTGGTTCTCTGCTGCACCTCTGATTTGATTGACAGCTGGCAGGTCAGCGACTGCAGTTCTGATGAGTTGACCTCTGACCTCTGGTGTTTGTTGAGGATGGGCAGAGCGGTGTGCACAGGTTTAGAGGCGGCGGCCGGCTGCCGCAGTTTAGACGCCACGCCAACTACAGGCATGGTCCCTCAGAGCGAGCGAGCGAGCGAGAGAGAGAGAGAGAGAGAGACAGAGAGAGAGAGAGAGAGAGAGAGAGAGAGACAGAGAGAGAGAGAGAGAGCGAGAGAGAGAGAGCGAGCGAGAGAGAGAGAGACAGAGAGAGAGAGAGAGAGAGAGAGAGACAGAGAGAGAGAGAGAGAGAGAGAGAGAGAGAGAGCGAGAGTGGACGTCTGAGAAAATGAAATAGGAGAGTCTGAGTGTGTCTGACAGGAAAGGGCGAGAGACTCTGACACACAGAGAGAGAGAGAGAGAGAGAGAGAGAGAGCTGTGCATTCTTCAGGAGCTCTGACTGAACTGAACAGAGCTCTGCCTCGCTCGCCCTCTACACGCCTCCTCTCTCTCTCTCTCTCTCTGTCTCTCTCTCTCCCCCCCCCCCCCCCTCTCTCTCTCCTCCCTTCATGGCTCCATTTCCTTCATTTTTACCCAGCAGCCCTTGGGGGCGTGAATCCTCTCTCTCATGCCAACACAAAGCGAAAACTAAACCCAGCCAAAAGGAACCATGAGAGGAACCATGAGAGGAACCATGAGA
>JAFMOC010000591.1:132500-167500 GCA_019802505.1 Corydoras sp. C115 | reverse complement strand
ACATAAACACACTCACACACACACTCACACAAACATACATAAACACACTCATACACACACACAAACATACATAAACACACACACACACACACACACACACACACACACACACAGTGCAGGAGGGAAATGATCTTAAGCTAATTAGAGAAATATTAGAGGATTTATAATTCAGCAGATCAAAGATTCTCTCAGAACCTGGAGGACCTGCTGTGTGTGTGTGTGTGTGTGTGTGTGTGTGTGTGTGTGTGTGTGTGTGTGTGTGAGTGTGTGTCTTACTTCCTCCAAATACAAACCACTTTTTTTAAAGATACCATGTGTAAACACACACACACACACACAAACACACACACTCTCACACACACACACACACACACTCACACACACCACCTGATGGCAGATGGCACCATCTGAAACCGGCAGCATGAGCTCAGATCCATTAGCAGTGTCCAGAAACAACACCTTTCTGATAGGTCACCACTGATCCAACCAATCAGAAGGCTTCACTCTCTTACACTCTGAGAGAGCGGCCAATCACAGCGCGGTGTGTGTCCTCACTGCAAATGGATTTAAGTATAAGGAGAACTTTAAATCTCTAAACTCATTCAGTGTTTCAGTTCAACACCTCAGCACCCTCGGGATGAACTAGAACTCAGACTGTGAGTCAGGTCCTCTCACCCAGCATCAGTTTCTGACCTCACAATGACCTGATGAATAAACAAACTCACTCCAAACTCCAAGATCATGCAGAAAGCCTCTGCAGCCGTGGGATCTGTTACAGATCAGAACGTTTCCCTCAAACTGATCTCTAACAGGAAGTTCAACCAAAGAGAAAATAATAAAATAATAAATATAAAGAGATAAAAACGTTCTGATGATAAATTCATCTGTAAATGTGTGAAGAGTAAAGAATAAGGTTTTAAATGAGATGCTTTTATTTTATTAGTTCTTCAGAAGAACCTTCAGCACCTTTAAGATTTTAAAGATTAAAAGCAGTTCATTTAAGGATTCCTTCATAATAAAAGGATCTGAGCTGAAACCCCGGAGCTCAGCAGATCCTCCTCATCTCTCCAGCTGAGGTTCTGACCTGATTCAGCTCAGCGCCTCATTAACACCCCGATACACCACGCCGTCCGCCCCAAAGCCCTGAGAGCTGGAGGGAACAAATCAAAGGCAGCAGCTGTTAATGAAGAATCACATCCACCACAATGAGGCTCTGCTGCTGCGGCTGCACGTCCCACCTCAACACCCTGAGATCCACCAAACTCCTGATTCATCAGACAGAACCCTCTGCCATGTTCTCTGCACCTGCAGGCCATCCTGTCAAAAATCAGAAAAAGGTCCAGCACCCACCACGCAGCACCAGCACCAACATCAGCACCAGTATCACCATCAGCACTAGCACCAGCATCAGAACCAGCACCAGCATCAGCCCCAGCATCAGAACCAGCACCAGCATCAGAACCAGCACCAGCATCAGAACCAGCACCAGCATCAGCCCCAGCATCAGAACCAGCACCAGCATCAGAACCAGCACCAGCATCAGCCCCAGCATCAGAACCAGCACCAGCATCAGAACCAGCACCAGCATCAGCATCAGCATCAGAACCAGCACCAGCATAAGAACCACCATCAGAACCACCATCAGCACCAGCATCAGAACCAGCATCAGCCCCAGCACCAGCACCAGCATAAGAACCACCATCAGAACCAGCACCAGCATCAGCATCAGTATCAGCATCAGCCCCAGCTGTGAGGGCCACACTCCCGTTTCATTCATGTGATCATTAAAGCCCGGCGTCATTAATCTGATCGATCTGTAATATCAGGATCTGATCGATCATCGTGTGCAGGTGTCCACCTGAAGCTCTCCTGCTTTCTCCTGCAGTGCTTCATCCTGAGCTCCTCTCAGTCTTCCTCTTTCTTTCTCTTACCTGAGATCCGGAGATGCTGCGCGGCTGCGAGCGTCTGAGGTCCGCATGTAATCCCTGATGGTTCCGCCGTTATACCGGATTATCTCCCGCTGCTCGTGCTGGATAATCTGCATGTAATCTGGAGAGAATCTGGAGGGAATATGAAGGTAATCTGGATGTAATCTGGAGTCCACGGATGCGGGAGCGGTTTTTATTCCTCCGCGCTGCCGCTCCCTCTCACTCCGCCTGCAGTTCTCGCTCTGGCCGCAACGCGCCGCTGTTTCACAGAGTTCACTGTCGCAGGCGATTAACCTTCAGTCTGTAGATTAAACTTTAGATCAGGGGTGTCCACACTCTTCTGGCCCGAGATCTACTTTTCCATTGGACAGGTCATCGAGATCTATCGAGGTCAATCTCTATTTTTTAGGCTTTTATATTGAAACCTGTTTACACCTGTTTACACGAATCAGCACAGAAAAGATGGCTTCACATAAATTGCTCTTTTGTTAAACACATTGCAGCAAATAGCATGGCGAAAAGCTGCTTTTAGTTAAACCCAAACGACCAAACACAATGGAAGTGCAATGGCTACTTGGAAATGAAGCAAATACATTTTGAGTTTGACACCGTAAAAAATATTCACCCCCCCCCCCCCCCAACTCTAAATGAAACATTTAGTTGTTTTGGAGCGAAGCCCTTCACTCGTCTTGTCAGTCAAATAAAGTGTAAAAACACAAACAGAAACTCTCTGTTATGTAATGTAATGTAAATCTAACTCTCTGTAATGTAATGTAAATCTAACTCTCTGTAATGTAATGTAAATCTAATGTACTGTAGATGATTCGGGAGGCAGGGCTTCGGATTTAGGGGCGTGGCCACGGGCCGGTTTTGGGAAAAGCGAGAGGGGGGGGGCAGACTGCTCGCTTACGAAGAGAAAGAGATTCGGATTCAGAGTGTGTGTGTGTGTGTGTGTGTGTGTGTGTGTGTGTGTATATAAATGCTTCAGATACTGTGCTGTAAAAACGCTGACACGTGATAAAGGCTTTTTTTCTCAAACCTCCATCGCGATCTACCTGACACCGCTGCACGATCGACCGGTCGACCGCGATCGACGTATCGAGCACACCTGCTGCAGATTAAACTTCAGATTATAAACCAGAACATCATCAAAACGCTCCTCATCTTTATAAACATTATAAAAAACAGGCCACGTGTTCCTGTAACAGGTTTAATGATTTAATGATTTAATGTTTGTAAAAGGTTTAATGATTTAGTAAATGTGCTAAATTTAAATCATAACCATTCAGTTATGTGTTTAAACCAAAATACCTTAATAAATGTGTATAAACCTGCAATCATTAACTGTTACATTAATAAACTGTTACATTAATAAACTGTTACATTAATAAACTGTTACAGTAATAAACTGTTACATTAATAAACCCTTACATTAATAAACTGTTACAGTAATAAACTGTTACATTAATAAACTGTTACATTAATAAACTGTTACATTAATAAACCCTTACATTAATAAACTGTTACATTAATAAACTGTTACAGTAATAAACTGTTACATTAATAAACTGTTACATTAATAAACTGTTACATTAATGAACTGTATAAAAAAATAAAGGTTTACATCAGATCAGCACCATTTACATAAATTATTCCACCAACAAATGATCAAATTTCAGTTAAATCACATTTAACATTTAACATGTGTATTCATGTTTACATCATTATTCAAAACATTCAGGAAATAAATTATATATATATATATATATATATATATATATATATATATATATATATATGTATTCATTCATTCATTATCTTCTGCTTTATCCTCTATTAGGGTCACAGGGGGGGTTGCCTATGCCCATTCAGGGGAGAACGTTTTGGGCGGTGGGCAGATACACCCAGGACAGGGGGCAATCTTTCACTGGGCAATATATATATATATATATATATATTATCTATTATTAACTTCAAGCAGCTGCAGGTGTTTGTGCATGTGTGTGTGCGTGTGTTTGTTTTTATGTGTGTGTGTGTGTGTGTTTTGTTTTTTATGTGTGTGTGTGTGTGTGTTTGTTTTTTATGTGTGTGTGTGTGTGTGTGTGTGTGTGTGTTTGTTTTTATGTGTGTGTGTGCGTGTGTTTGTTTTTATGTGTGTGTGTGTGTGTGTGTGTGTGTTCGTGTTTTATGTGTAAATGTGTGTGAGTGTGTTGTGAGATGGTGGGTGGAGCTTCTGTTTATCATGATTGACGCTCCTCATAAATATGGAGAAAGTCATAAAGCTCTCCTCTGATTGGCTCTCATTGTGTGACATCATTTCCTCTTCACCTGGTTCATCACCTGCTCCATCACCTGCTCCAGAGTGAGTGCTGATCACTGCTCTCACAGCTCCAACGCTCTCACTCTATAGACGGTCCATCACCAGTGAGACCGCTTCTCCATCACCTGCTCTCACCTGGAGGGATCAACAGAAGATCTACAGCTCCATCAAGATGAAGATCACGTTGGACCATTCCTCTCCATCACCTGCTCTATCACTGCTCTATCACTGCATCATCACAGCTCCATCACTGCTCCATCACCGCTCCATCACTGCTCCATCACCTGCTCTATCACTGCTCTATCACTGCATCATCACAGCTCCATCACTGCTCCATCACTGCTCCATCACTGCTCCATCACTGCTCCATCACTGCTCCATCACTGCTCCATCACCTGCTCCATCACTGCTCCATCACTGCTCCATCACTGCATCATCACCTGCTCCATCACTGCTCCATCACTGCTCCATCACTGCTCCATCACTGCTCCATCACTGCTCCATCACTGCTCCATCACTGCTCCATCACTGCTCCATCACCTGCTCCATCACTGCTCCATCACTGCTCCATCACTGCTCCATCACCTGCTCCATCACTGCTCCATCACTGCTCCATCACTGCTCCATCACTGCTCCATCACTGCTCCATCACTGCTCCATCACCTGCTCCATCACTGCTCCATCACTGCTCCATCACCTGCTCCATCACCTGCTCCATCACTGCTCCATCACCTGCTCCATCACTGCTCCATCACTGCTCCATCACTGCTCCATCACTGCTCCATCACCTGCTCCATCACTGCTCCATCACCTGCTCCATCACTGCTCCATCACCTGCTCCATCACTGCTCCATCACCTGCTCCATCACTGCTCCATCACTGCTCCATCACCTGCTCCATCACTGCTCCATCACTGCTCCATCACCTGCTCCATCACTGCTCCATCACTGCTCCATCACTGCTCCATCACTGCTCCATCACCTGCTCCATCACTGCTCATCACTGCTCCATCACTGCTCCATCACTGCTCCATCACTGCTCCATCACTGCTCCATCATCACTGCTCCATCACCTGCTCCATCACTGCTCCATCACTGCTCCATCACTGCTCCATCACTGCTCCATCACTGCTCCATCACTGCTCCATCACTGCTCCATCACTGCATCATCACTGCTCCATCACTGCTCCATCACCTGCTCCATCACTGCATCATCACTGCCCCATCACTGCATCATCACTGCTCCATCACCTGCTCCATCACCTGCTCCATCACTGCTCCATCACCTGCTCCATCACTGCTCCATCACTGCTCCATCACTGCTCCATCACTGCTCCATCACCTGCTCCATCACCTGCTCCATCACTGCTCCATCACTGCTCCATCACTGCTCCATCACTGCTCCATCACCTGCTCCATCACCTGCTCCATCACTGCTCCATCACCTGCTCCATCACTGCTCCATCACCTGCTCCATCACTGCTCCATCACCTGCTCCATCACTGCTCCATCACTGCTCCATCACTGCTCCATCACTGCTCCATCACTGCTCCATCACTGCTCCATCACTGCTCCATCACTGCTCCATCACTGCTCCATCACTGCTCCATCACTGCTCCATCACTGCCTCCATCACCTGCTCCATCACTGCTCCATCACTGCTCCATCACTGCTCCATCACTGCTCCATCACTGCTCCATCACTGCTCCATCACTGCTCCATCACTGCTCCATCACTGCTCCATCACTGCTCCATCACCTGCTCCATCACTGCTCCATCACCTGCTCCATCACTGCTCCATCACTGCTCCATCACCTGCTCCATCACCTGCTCCATCACCTGCTCCATCACTGCTCCATCACTGCTCCATCACTGCTCCATCACTGCTCCATCACTGCTCCATCACCTGCTCCATCACTGCTCCATGCACCATCACTGCTCCATCACTGCTCCATCACTGCTCCATCACTGCTCATCACACTGCTCCATCACCTGCTCCATCACCTGCTCCATCACTGCTCCATCACTGCTCCATCACTGCTCCATCACTGCTCCATCACTGCTCCATCACTGCTCCATCACTGCTCCATCACTGCTCCATCACTGCTCCATCACTGCTCCATCACCTGCTCCATCACTGCTCCATCACTCCTCCATCACTGCTCTCACATCATCACTGCTCCATCACTGCTCCATCACCTGCTCCATCACTGCTCCATCACTGCTCCATCACTGCTCCATCACTGCTCCATCACCTGCTCCATCACTGCTCCATCACTGCTCCATCACCTGCTCCATCACTGCTCCATCACCTGCTCCATCACCTGCTCCATCACTGCTCCATCACTGCTCCATCACTGCTCCATCACTGCTCCATCACTGCTCCATCACTGCTCCATCACTGCTCCATCACTGCTCCATCACCTGCTCTATCACTGCTCTATCACTGCATCATCACAGCTCCATCACTGCTCCATCACTGCTCCATCACTGCTCCATCACCTGCTCCATCACTGCTCCATCACTGCTCCATCACTGCTCCATCACTGCTCCATCACTGCTCCATCACTGCTCCATCACTGCTCCATCACTGCTCCATCACTGCTCCATCACTGCTCCATCACTGCATCATCACCTGCTCCATCACTGCTCCATCACTGCTCCATCACTGCTCCATCACTGCTCCATCACTGCTCCATCACTGCTCCATCACTGCTCCATCACTGCTCCATCACCTGCTCCATCACTGCTCCATCACTGCTCCATCACTGCTCCATCACTGCTCCATCACTGCTCCATCACTGCTCCATCACAGCTCCATCACTGCTCCATCACTGCTCCATCACCTGCTCCATCACTGCTCCACTCACCATCACTGCTTCATCACCTGCTCCATCACTGCTCCATCACTGCTCCATCACTGCATCATCACCTGCTCCATCACCTGCTCCATCACTGCTCCATCACTGCTCCATCACCTGCTCCATCACTGCTCCATCACTGCTCCATCACTGCTCCATCACCTGCTCCATCACCTGCTCCATCACCTGCTCCATCACTGCTCCATCACTGCTCCATCACCTGCTCCATCACTGCTCCATCACTGCTCTCATCACTGCTCCATCACTGCTCCATCACTGCTCCATCACCTGCTCCATCACTCCTCCATCACTGCATCATCACTGCTCCATCACTGCTCCATCACCTGCTCCATCACCTGCTCCATCACTGCTCCATCACTGCTCCATCACTGCTCATCACTGCTCCATCACCTGCTCCATCACCTGCTCCATCACTGCTCCATCACTGCTCCATCACTGCTCCATCACCTGCTCCATCACCTGCTCCATCACTGCTCCATCACCTGCTCCATCACCTGCTCCATCACCTGCTCCATCACTGCTCTATCACAGCTCCATCACTGCTCCATCACTGCTCTATCACTGCATCATCACAGCTCCATCACTGCTCCATCACCTGCTCCATCACCTGCTCCATCACCTGCTCATCACTGCTCCATCACTGCTCCATCACTGCTCCATCACTGCTCCATCACTGCTCCATCACTGCTCCATCACTGCTCCATCACACTGCTCCATCACCTGCTCTATCACTGCTCCATCACTGCTCCATCACTGCATCATCACTGCTCCATCACTGCTCCATCACCTGCTCCATCACTGCATCATCACCTGCTCCATCACTACATCATCATTGCATCATCACTGCTCCATCACCTGCTCCATCACTGCATCATCACTGCTCCATCACCTGCTTCATCACCTGCTCCATCACCTGCTCCATCACTGCTCCATCACCTGCTCCATCACTCCTCCATCACTGCTCATCACTGTCACTGCATCATCACTGCTCCATCACTGCTCCATCACCTGCTCCATCACCTGCTCCATCATCTCCATCTTGCTCCATCACTGCTCCATCACCTGCTCTACATCACTGCTCCATCACTGCTACCATCACTGCTCCATCACTGCTCCATCACTGCTCCATCACCTGCTCCATCACTGCTCCATCACTGCTCCATCACCTGCTCCATCACCTGCTCCATCACCTGCTCCATCACCTGCTCCATCACTGCTCCATCACCTGCTCCATCACCTGCTCCATCACCTGCTCCATCACCTGCTCCATCACCTGCTCCATCACTGCTCCATCCTCCATCACTGCTCCATCACTGCTCCATCACCTGCTCCATCACCTGCTCCATCACACCTGCTCCATCACCTGCTCCATCACTTGCTCCATCACTGCTCCATCACCTGCTCCATCACCTGACTGCTCCATCACTGCTCCATCACTGCTCCATCACCTGCTCCATCACTGCTCCATCACTGCTCCATCACTGCTCCATCACCTGCTCCATCACCTGCTCCATCATCCCTGCTGCTCATCACCTGCTCCATCACCTGCTCCATCACTGCTCCATCACCTGCTCCATCACTCCTCCATCACTGCTCCATCACCTGCTCCATCACTGCTCCATCACTGCTCCATCCTGCTCCATCACTGCTCCATCACCTGCCTCCATCACTGCTCCATCACTGCTCCATCACCTGCTCCATCACAGCTCCATCACATGCTCATCACTGCTCCATCACTGCTCTATCACCTGCTCCATCACAGCTCCATCACCTGCTCCATCACTGCTCCATCACTGCTCCATCACTGCTCATCACCTGCATCACACTGCTCCATCACTGCTCCATCACTGCTCATCACTGCTCCATCACTGCATCATCACCTGCTCCATCACTGCTCCATCACTGCTCCATCACCTGCTCCATCACTGCTCCATCACTGCTCCATCACTGCTCCATCACTGCTCATCACCTGCTCCATCACTGCTCACTGCATCATCACCTGCTCCATCACTGCTCACATCACACTGCTCCATCACCGCTCCATCACTGCTCCATCACCTGCTCCATCACTGCTCTCCATCACTGCTCCATCACTGCTCCATCACTGCTCCATCACAGCTCCATCACTGCTCCATCACAGCTGCTCCATCACCTGCTCCATCACTGCTCCATCACCTGCCTCTATCACTGCTCCATCACTGCTCCATCACTGCTCCATCACTGCTTCATCACCTGCTCCATCACAGCTCCATCACCTGCTCCATCACCTGCTCCATCACCTGCTCCATCACCTGCTCCATCACTGCTCCATCACCTGCTCCATCACCTGCTCCATCACTGCTCCATCACTGCATCATCACTGCTCCATCACTGCTCCATCACCTGCTCCATCACTGCTCCATCACCTGCTCCATCACTGCTCCATCACTGCTGCTCCATCACTGCTCATCACTGCTCCATCACCTGCTCCATCACCTGCTCCATCACTGCTCCATCACCTGCTCCATCACTGCTCCATCACTGCTCCATCACCACTGCTCCATCACCTGCTCCATCACTGCTCTGTATCACTGCTCCATCACTGCTCCATCACCTGCTCCATCACTGCTCCATCACCTGCTCATCACTGCTGCTCCATCACCTGCTCCATCTGCTCCATCCCTGCTCCATCACAGCTCCATCACTGCTCCATCACTGCTCCATCACCTCATCACTGCTCCATCACCATGCTCCATCACAACAAGATGCTCCATCACTCCTCCATCACTGCATCATCACTGCTCCATCACCTGCTCCATCACCTGCTCCATCACTGCTCCATCACCTGCTCCATCACTCCTCCATCACTGCTCCATCACTCCTCCATCACCTGCTCCATCACCTGCTCCATCACTGCTCCATCACTGCTCCATCACTGCTCCATCACCTGCTCCATCACAGCTCCATCACCTGCTCCATCACTGCTCCATCACAGCTCCATCACTGCTCCATCACTCTCACTGCTCCATCACTGCTCTATCACTGCTCCATCACCTGCTCCATCACCTGCTCCATCACTGCATCATCACCTGCTCCATCACTGCTCCATCACTGCTCCATCACTGCATCATCACTGCTCCATCACTGCTCCATCACCTGCTCCATCACCTGCTCCATCACTGCTCCATCACTGCATCATCACTGCTCCATCACTGCTCCATCACCTGCTCCATCACCTGCTCCATCACCTGCTCCATCACCTGCTCCATCACTGCTCCATCACCTGCTCCATCACTGCTCCATCACCTGCTCCATCACTGCTCCATCACTGCTCCATCACCTGCTCCATCACTGCTCCATCACTGCTCCATCACCTGCTCCATCACCTGCTCCATCACTGCTCCATCACTGCTCCATCACTGCTCCATCACTGCTCCATCACTGCTCCATCACCTGCTCCATCACTGCTCCATCACCTGCTCCATCACTGCTCCATCACCTGCTCCATCACCTGCTCCATCACTGCTCCATCACCTGCTCCATCACTGCTCCATCACCTGCTCCATCACTGCTCCATCACTGCTCCATCACCTGCTCCATCACTGCTCCATCACTGCTCCATCACTGCTCCATCACTGCTCCATCACTGCTCCATCACTGCTCATCACTGCTCCATCACCTGCTCCATCACTGCTCCATCACCTGCTCCATCACCTGCTCCATCACTGCTCCATCACTCCATCACTGCTCCATCACTGCTCCATCACCTGCTCCATCACTGCTCCATCACTGCTCCATCACTGCTCCATCACTGCTCCATCACTGCTCCATCACTGCTCCATCACCTGCTCCATCACCTGCTCCATCACTGCTCCATCACTGCTCCATCACTGCTCCATCACCTGCTCCATCACCTGCTCCATCACCTGCTCCATCACCTGCTCCATCACCTGCTCCATCACTGCTCCATCACCTGCTCCATCACTGCTCCATCACTGCTCCATCACCTGCTCCATCACCTGCTCCATCACTGCTCCATCACTGCTCCATCACTGCATCATCACTGCTCCATCACTGCTCCATCACTGCTCCATCACTGCTCCATCACTGCTCCATCACTGCTCCATCACTGCTCCATCACTGCTCCATCACTGCTCCACCTCATCACTGCTCCATCACTGCTCCATCACTGCTCCATCACTGCTCCATCACTGCTCCATCACTGCTCCATCACTGCTCCATCACCTGCTCCATCACAACTCATCACATCACTGCTCCATCACTGCTCCATCACTGCTCCATCACTGCTCCATCACTCCTCCATCACTGCTCCATCACAGCTCCATCACTGCTCCATCACCTGCTCCATCACTGCTCCATCACTCCTCCATCACTGCATCATCACAGCTCCATCACTGCTCCATCACTGCTCCATCACTGCTCCATCACCTGCTCTATCACTGCATCATCACAGCTCCATCACCGCTCCATCACTGCTCCATCACCTGCTCTATCACTGCTCTATCACTGCATCATCACAGCTCTATCACTGCTCCATCACTGCTCCATCACTGCTCTATCACTGCATCATCACTGCTCCATCACTGCTCCATCACCTGCTCCATCACTGCATCATCACCTGCTCCATCCATCACAGCTCCATCACTGCTCCATCACCTGCTCCATCACTGCTCTATCACTGCATCATCACAGCTCCATCACTGCTCCATCACTGCTCCATCACTGCTCCATCACTGCTCCATCACCTGCTCCATCACTGCTCCATCACCTCACTCCATCACTGCTCCATCACTGCTCCATCACCTGCTCCATCACTGCTCCATCACTGCTCCATCACCTGCTCCATCACTGCTCCATCACTGCTCCATCACCTGCTCCATCACTGCTCCATCACTGCTCCATCACCTGCTCCATCACTGCTCACTGCTCCATCACCTGCTCCATCACTGCTCCATCACTGCTCCATCACCTGCTCCATCACCTGCTCCATCACCTGCTCCATCACTGCTCCATCACCTGCTCCATCACAGCTCCATCACCTGCTCCATCACTGCTCCATCACTGCTCCATCACTGCTCCATCACTGCTCCATCACCTGCTCCATCACTGCTCCATCCATCACCTGCTCCATCACCTGCTCCATCACTCCTCCATCACTGCATCATCACTGCTCCATCACCTGCTCCATCACCTGCTCCATCACTGCTCCATCACCTGCTCCATCACTGCTCCATCACTGCTCCATCACTGCTCCATCACTGCTCCATCACCTGCTCCATCACCTGCTCCATCACCTGCTCCATCACCTGCTCTATCACTGCTCCATCACTGCATCATCACTGCTCCATCACTGCTCCATCACTGCTCCATCACTGCTCCATCACTGCTCCATCACTGCTCCATCACCTGCTCCATCACTGCTCCATCACTGCATCATCACTGCTCCATCACTGCTCCATCACTGCTCCATCACTGCTCCATCACTGCTCCATCACTGCTCCATCACTGCTCCATCACTGCTCCATCACTGCTCCATCACTGCTCCATCACTGCATCATCACTGCTCCATCACTGCTCCATCACTGCTCCATCACTGCATCATCACTGCTCCATCACTGCTCCATCACTGCTCCATCACTGCTCCATCACCTGCTCCATCACTGCTCCATCACTGCTCCATCACTGCTCCATCACTGCTCCATCACTGCTCCATCACTGCTCCATTACTGCTCCATCACTGCTCCATCACTGCTCCATCACTGCTCCATCACTGCTCCATCACTGCTCCATCACTGCTCCATCACTGCTCCATCACTGCTCCATCACTGCTCCATCACTGCTCCATCACTGCTCCATCACTGCTCCATCACTCATCACTGCTCCATCACTGCTCCATCACTGCTCCATCACCTGCTCCATCACTGCTCCATCACTGCTCCATCACCTGCTCCATCACCTGCTCCATCACTGCTCCATCACTGCTCCATCACCTGCTCCATCACTGCTCCATCACTGCTCCATCACTGCTCCATCACTGCTCATCACTGCTCCATCACTGCTCCATCACACTGCTCCATCACTGCTCCATCACTGCTCCATCACTGCTCCATCACTGCTCCATCACTGCTCCATCACTGCTCCATCACCTGCTCCATCACTGACCATCCATCACTGCTCCATCACTGCTCCATCACTGCTCCATCACCTGCTCCATCACTGCTCCATCACTGCATCTCCATCACACTGCTCCATCACTGCTCCACTCACATGCTCCATCACTGCTCCATCACTGCTCCATCACTGCTCCATCACTGCTCCATCACTGCTCCATCACTGCTCCATCACCTGCTCCATCACCTGCTCCATCACTGCTCCATCACTGCTCCATCACTGCTCCATCACTGCTCCATCACACTGCTCCATCACTGCTCCATCACAGCTCCATCACTGCTCCATCACTGCTCCATCACTGCTCCATCACCTGCTCCATCACAGCTCCATCACTGCTCCATCACTGCTCCATCACTGCTCCATCACTGCTCCATCACTGCATCATCACTGCTCCATCACTGCTCCATCACTGCTCCATCACTGCTCCATCACTGCTCCATCACTGCTCCATCACTGCTCCATCACTGCTCCATCACTGCTCCATCACTGCTCCATCACTGCTCCATTACTGCTCCATCACTGCTCCATCACTGCTCCATCACTGCTCCATCACTGCTCCATCACTGCTCCATCACTGCTCCATCACTGCTCCATCACTGCTCCATCACTGCTCTGCTCCATCACTGCTGCTCCATCACTGCTCCATCACTGCTCCATCACTGCTCCATCACTGCTCCATCCATCACTCATCCATCACTGCTCCATCACTGCTCCATCACTGCTCCATCACTGCTCCATCACACTGCTCCATCACTGCTCCATCACTGCTCCATCACTGCTCCATCACTGCTCCATCACTGCTCCATCACTGCTCCATCACTGCTCCATCACTGCTCCATCACTGCTCCATCACTGCTCCATCACTGCTCCATCACTGCTCCATCACACACCTGCTCCATCACACTGCTCCATCACTGCTCCATCACTGCTCCATCACTGCTCCATCACTGCTCCATCACTGCATCATCACTGCTCCATCACTGCTCCATCACTGCATCATCACTGCTCCATCACTGCATCATCACTGCTCCATCACTGCATCATCACTGCTCCATCACTGCTCCATCACTGCTCATCACTGCTCCATCACCTGCTCCATCACTGCTCCATCACTGCTCCATCACTGCTCCATCACTGCTCCATCACTGCTCCATCACTGCTCCATCCTCATCACTGCATCCCCATCTGGGTGGATCACTGTTCTCATCACTGTCATCATGTGGAGTTTCCCCGGGTCACTTTCCTCCCACAGTCCAAAAACATGGATCAAGGTCAATTGAATTCTCCAAATTGCCCCATATAGAGTGTATCTGTGTGTGTGAGTGTGTGAGTGAGTGTGTGTCCAGTGATGGATTGGCGTCCTGTCCTGGGTGTATCTGCCCAGCAACCGAAACGTTCTCACCTGGATGGGGTGGGGAACCCCCCCCCCCCCCCCCCGACCCCTAATAAAGGATTAAGCTGAAGATGATGAATCATAGAATCCAGATTATTGTGTAGAACATCTGCAGCTGCCGCTATAATACATTTCCTGTCTTCTGGAAAACACACACACACACACACACACACACACACACACACACACACACAGACACACATACACTCACACACACACACACACACACACACACACACACACACACACATGTACAACACCTGCACTCTTTGATATTCTTTGAAGTTAGTTGTGAGTTGAGAGTTTATAATAATTCTTTCTTTTTGTTGTTTGTTAGATTTTAATGTAAATGTTTCTGCAGTCAGATCTTTATTCATTATTAATTACTTTACTGTTTAAATATTTTGATGAATTAGTTTCATTATGTAGAATCATTTACAGGGCTGATGATGTGTGTGTGTGTGTGTGTGTGTGTGTGTGTGTGTGTGTGTGTGTGTTTCTCTTTCAGACAGCGTGAGGTTGGTGGATGGAGGAAGTCGTTGTTCTGGGAGGGTGGAGGTTCTTCGTGATGGACAGTGGGGAACCGTGTGTCATTATAGCTGGGATAAGCGTGATGCTGCAGTGGTGTGCAGGGAGCTGGACTGTGGTGAAGCTCTAGAAGCTCCAGGTTCAGCTGCATTTGGACCAGGATCTGGACCCATCTTACTTGCTATTGTGAACTGTGATGGATCAGAATCTACACTGAAGGACTGTAGATCAGAGAAATGGCACACACAGATACTGTAAACATGATTATGATGCTGGAGTTTCCTGTTCAGGTGAGGTGATGACGATGATTTTATTTTGTAGAATTCTGAATTTAATGGATGGATTTTATTGTGTTTGGACTAGAAATCTGAATTAAGATTTAAAGATGATCATAAACATTTCCATCATCTCCAACACAAACAGAAAGTTTATTCTATTTAAAATCTTATGATCAGATTGGCTTTTTTTTTTAGAATCCCATGATCCTGAATTTCCTCATGGAAGGACCTGGATTTGGGGAACATGTCCCCTTGGTGGACTAAAAAAAATAAGATTTAAAGATTCCCTTTGATGTGTTTTAATTTCATAATGATTGATACAAACATCTGTATGATCAGAAAGTCCAGACTTAATCCCATGATCCTCAGTGTCCTCTGGGGGAGGAGGACCTGGACCACAGGAGTGGGAGGAGTCCTCTGGTGCCTATCTAGATTCCCTTTGATGTGTTTATAATTCATTATGATTGATTCATTATGTTACAGGTCACAGAAAGTCCAGACTTGTGGATGGTCCTCACCGGTGCTCTGGGAGACTGGAGGTGGTCCAGGGAACGACCTGGAACACAGTGTGTGATTCTGCATTTAACCAGCAGGGGGCAGAGGTCGTGTGTCGGGAGCTGGACTGTGGACTTCCTGTGGATGTTCTGAGAGGAGGTGTTTTTGGTGGAGGGGAGGTTCCTGTGTGGACAGAGGAACTACAGTGTAGAGGAACTGAATCTCATCTCCACCTCTGTCCATCATCTCCACTGAATCAGACGTGTCCTCCACCCAGCAGCACTGTGGGATTAGTGTGTTCAGGTTCTGCTGGATCCGTTCTGTCTGTGATAAGCCCATTGTGGATGATGTTCCTCCATCACTGAGCTCTGGGTTCTCTGTTCAGGTTACACCGAGGCTCGGCTGGTGGACGGACCGGACCGCTGTTCTGGTCGAGTGGAGCTGCGGTACCTTAGTGATTGGGGTGGAGTTTGTTCTGGAAGCTGGGACATCAGATCTGCCAGAGTGCTCTGTACCCAGCTGAATTGTGGGAGTCCCACGGCTCTGCTGGAGCGCCCCCGGGTCGAGGGGAGGGCGGAGCAGATGTGGGCCGATGTGTTCCGCTGTCACGGCAACGAGACTCACCTGTCTCACTGTCCCATCTCCTCATGGAGTCGATCTGCATGTTCTCATCAACAAGATGCTGCAGTGGTCTGTAACGGTGAGGCATTCCATCCACAACCTCACCCGAGGGTTTATTAGAACCTCCACCTCCAAATGATCACCTCATTCGTCCTCCTTCAGGTTCCTCTCTGGAGGGTGGAGTCAGGTTGGCTGGAGGCAGCGAGTGTCAGGGCGAGGTGGAGGTTTATTTCAGACAGGACTGGAGGAGAGTTCTCCTGGACTCCTGGAGTCGGTCTGAAGCCTCTGGGTTCTGCAGACAGCTGGGTTGTGGTTCTGCGCTGAGCTCCAGCTGGTCTCCATCCACCACTGAAGACCAGCACACGTGTGTAACGGACCTCAGATGTTCTTGGAGTGAAGATGATCGGGGGAACTGCAGCAGTGCGGAACCTGTCACCTGCAGCTCCAGAGAACAGCTCTACATCACCTGCTCTGGTGAGAACTACAGGAACTAACCATTAACAGGGTACAGGAACCAATCAGGTACCTTTACTGACCTGCTCTAGATAAGTTCTGCATCTGGGGTGAAAGGGACTTACATGTTTATTCTCTTAGAACCGGATTGAGATGATCTGCATTAGAATATGACCTGCAGAGCAGGAACCACGTCAGTATGAAGGAACCGTCTGTATGTTGTAGGTGTTCATCACTCAGCTCAGAGCTCCATCAGGCTGGTTGGTTCTGGAGGAGACTGTGCAGGAAGGCTGGAGGTTCTGCACGCAGGTTCCTGGGGGACCGTGTGTGATGACTCGTGGGACATCGAGGACGCTCGGGTGGTCTGCAGACAGCTGCAGTGTGGAGTTCCACTCAGTTCCCACATAGGAGCCTGGTTTGGTCCTGGAACTGGAACCATACGGCTGAACGAGGTGGAGTGTGAGGGGACCGAGGCGTCCCTGTGGAACTGCACATATCAGCTCTGTGAGGAGAACCAATGTGGACATGAGGAGGACGTGGGGGTCGTGTGTTCAGGTTCTGTCAGCTGATCACTCGCAGAGTAAAGATCTGATCAGGTTCAGATCAATAACAGATCAATATCTTCTACCTGCAGAGTTCAAAGAGATCCGTCTCACTGAGGGCTGTGAGGGGAACCTGGAACTCTTCTACAATGGAACCTGGGGGAACGTGTGCTGGAATCAGATGAGTGAAGATACTCCGGGTGTGATCTGTCGGGAGCTGAACTGTGGAACATCTGGACGTCTGGACTCAGCCAGAGCTCGACTGGAATCTGCTCCTAACTGGTTAGATCATGTGACCTGCAGGAAACACGACTCCACCCTGTTCCACTGTCCATCTTCATCCTGGAGACAGAACCAGTGTGATGGGAACCTTGAGGTGGCTCGCATCACCTGCTCTGGTGGGTGGAGCCTCCTGTTCTGGTTTCATACATGTCCATCATCAGCAGTGTGGAGTTCAGTTTGGAGTCTGATTTAATAAAGTTCTTCTGCTGGACCTTCATCTGATCTCTGCATTTCTGACTGCAGGTCACAGAACATCCAGAAACCATCAGGAGAGATGTTTCACATCCCATCAGCTGAACTTCTGCTCAAGTGAGGAGTCACTCCAAGATCAGTTCTACTGATGAGGTCACGAATCCTCCTGATGTGAGTGTATGTGTATGTGTGTGTGTGTGTGTGTGTGTGTGTGTGTGTGTGTGTGTGTGTGTGTGTGTGTGTGTGTGTGATGCAGAACCCCTGGCCCTCAGGCTGACTGCAGGAACAGGAAGCTGTTCTGGAAGGTTGGAGGTGTATCATGGCTCCAGGTGGGGGTCCGTGTGTAATGATCAGTGGGACAGCAGAGACGCTCAGGTGGTCTGCAGGCAGCTGGGCTGTGGGGGGGCAGTGAGGGACGATGGAGACTCCACCCTCGGTGAGGGACGGACGTTCTGGATGAACAGAGTGAAGTGCAGAGGGACCGAGCTTCATCTGTGGGACTGTCCTCATTCTCTGAACAATCACACTGACCCCTCCTGCCAGAAGGTCCACCTCACCTGTACAGGTGGAGCACCCACTATACTCACCACATCACACTGACCCCTCCTGCCAGGAGGTCCACCTCACCTGTACAGGTGGAGCACTCACTATACTCACCATACTCACTGTACTCACCACATCACACTGACCCCTCCTGCCAGGAGGTCCACCTCACCTGTACAGGTGGAGCACCCACTATACTCACCACATCACACTGACCCCTCCTGCCAGGAGGTCCACCTCACCTGTACAGGTGGAGCACTCACTATACTCACCACATCACACTGACCCCTCCTGCCAGGAGGTCCACCTCACCTGTACAGGTGGAGCACTCACTATACTCACCACATCACACTGACCCCTCCTGCCAGGAGGTCCACCTCACCTGTACAGGTGGAGCACTCACCATACTCACTATACTCACCACATCACACTGACCCCTCCTGCCAGGAGGTCCACCTCACCTGTACAGGTGGAGCACTCACTATACTCACCACATCACACTGACCCCTCCTGCCAGGAGGTCCACCTCACCTGTACAGGTGGAGCACTCACTATACTCACTATAATCACCATAATCACTATATCATCATCATCATCATCATCACTTTGATCATCAGACTGTGACTGTGTGTTTGTGTATGTGTTACAGATTACGACTCTGTGACTCCTCCTCCTCCTCCACCTCCACCTCCTACTACGTCTGCTGCACTCAGAAGCAGAACTACAGGTACAGTTGTGCTTCACTCAGGGACCTGAATTGGAACCTCTGTACTGAACTTTAAAACGTTTCTCTGTTTCATTTTAATTTCAGTGAAACCATCGGTTCTCAACACCCCACAACTGCTTCTGGTTCTGTTCCTGCTGGGAACCATGCTCCTCTTGGCCTTGGTGCTTCTTGTGGTTCTGTTTTGTCAGAACAGAGGACTCAGAAGAGGTGGAGACATTTAGACTGCCACCTACAGTCCACTTTGAATATTACAGTATTTCATTTAACATGCTAGATTAAATCATCATGCAGGGGGAGTTCCACAAGGCTCGACTATGGGTCCTGTGTTCTTTGTTTAAGATGTTGAACTTTGGTTCTCTGTCTCTGTTAGTTCTCTCTAAGAGGAGGAGTACCGCTCTACCTGAAGCAGTCTATGAGGAGATCAACCACAGATTCATCACCAGAACCATGAGTTCTGATGGAAAAGGTCAGTGATATGTGGAGGGTTCTCCATCAGTTTTATTGGTGGATCTCCATGTGGAGGTGAGAGAAGGTGGATGGATGTAAAACAGTCAGGGTTCAGCATCAGAACACTGTTTAAAAGGAGATTAGTTCAGGAACTACTTTCCTAATAAAACCTTAACCTTGAGAGTTCCACCAGTAGAAGAGGAACCATTCAGGTGGAGTACAGGTGGAGCCTCTGGTAGCTGAAGCTCATCCTTTATGTGAACCTTCTTATTGATCTGATTAGTTCCTGATGTGGTTTTCAAACGGTCAGCTGGTTCCTCATGAGGAGAACCAAAATGTGGAACCCTCAGGTTCAGTGGGAGGAGGTATTAACAGACAGAAGCTTGATGTTGCTCTGATCTGATCTCATGATGTCCTGCTGTCCTCTAACAGGAAGTCTCCTCTCTGAAGCAGAGCATTCTGGGTATGAGGACGTGGATGAGGAGCTTCTCTCAGGTAGAACCTTCTGGAACTCTCATTGGATCGGTTTCAGTCAGGATCTAAATGTTCACCATTTCATCTCTTTCTCAGAAAAATCTGGACTGGAGGAAAAGGTGGAGGATTTTGATGATGTCATCACAGCTGATCATGTGATAGGTGGGTTCCTTTGATCTGATCAGATGATTCAGACATGAAAGCTCACAGTGTTCAGATGATTTGAGTTCAAAGCCACTCTCTGCTTTGATCTCGTTCAGGTGATACAGCAGGAGTGGAGCCACCAGAGGACTATGATGATGTCATCAGTGCTGGACCAATCCCTGAGCGTGTAGCTGGTGTGTCTGTGTTTCTTCTTTTTGAGAAGCTGTAGCAGTTGATCCTCCATCCTGCAGATCATCTTCTGCACCTGTTTACATTTCTGTAGATCTACAGGATGGAGGTTCAGATTGGTTTCTAAGATCATTAATCAGATGAAGGTTATAGGAATCAGATCCAGTCTGATTGGACAGATCATTCTCCAACCTGAAGAACCTCCACCTGAGGAGAACTTAACTCTCTGTGTTTTGGTTTAGAGGATGGAGCTGAGAATTATGATGATGTCATCACAGCTGATCAGAGGTCAGGGACTATGATAGGTAGGACAATAATATGACATCATCAACTGCACCACCATCACCATCATCTCCACCACCATCATCATCTCCACCATCCTCATCAGCTTTACTATCATCATGACCTCCATCATCACCACGATCATCTACATCATCATCTGCACCATCATCACCATCACCTCCACCACCATCATCACCATCATTACCATCATCATCATCTTCACCATCTGCACCATCATAATCATCATCATCATCATCATCATCACCATCATCACCATCACCATCATCATCATCACCTCCACCACCATCATCATCATCACCTCACCATCATCATCATCATCATCACCTCCACCATCATCATCATCATCATCTCCACCATCTGCACCATCATCACCATCACCATCATCAGCTTTACTATCATCATGACCTCCATCACCATCACCATGATCATCTCCATCACCATCATCATCATCACCTCCACCATCATCATCACCTCCATCATCATCATCATCACCATCATCATCATCTTCACCATCTGCACCATCATCATCATCATCATCATCATCATCACCATCATCATCATCACCTCCATCACCATCATCATCATCTTCACCATCTGCACCATCATCATCACCATCATCATCATCATCATCATCATCATCATCATCATCATCATCATCATCATCATCATCATCACCTCCATCACCATCATCATCATCTTCACCATCTGCACCATCATCATCATCATCATCGTCATCGTCATCATCATCATCATCATCATCCTCAGTTCCAGTTGTGAGTAAGATGTATCAGATTTGATCTCATTGATCTTTCTATTTGAACAGAGGATTATGACGATGCTGTTACCACGGCAACAGAAGTCAACATCCTGACAGGTCTGTTCTCTCCAAACTGATCAGAAACTGAACGATCAATACATTAAACATCCAGATGATCATTGATCTCCTCATGTCTCTGTAACAGAGCACGCAGAGGAGTATGATGATGTCATCGGTGGAGGAGAGGATGGAGGAGGTGCAGGAGGTGAGGGGTTCTCTCCATCTTCATGCCTCTCATCTCCATCAGTAAGGAGGATGGAGGAGCTGGTGCAGATCAAAGCCTTTAAAGACTCAATGTTCTCATGTTCCAGATTATGATGACGTGCAGGGAGAAGCTCCTCAGAGACTCCGCCCACTTCCCTTCCTCAGGAAATTCTGCTCTAACTTTTATCATCAGAAGAACTGATTGGATCTCAGCTCTCAGATCTTCACTCTGGTTCCTCTGATGGTTCTTCAGTTCTCTTTTGCTCGTTCCAGGTTCCTGCAGGTCCACGTGGTGCGGTTCTGATGTGGAGACAGATCAATAGAACCTTTTATACTTTAATAAAGATGCTTTCATTAAAGAGCAGATTCAGTTATGTTCACCTCATTAGATTAATTAAATCATCTGCGAGATGAAATTAAACTGATTTCATATGAAACTCATTTGACTGAAGATTTCAATTTAATGAGCAATTAAAAGCTGCCCTCATTAAACTGAAAACTTTATTTATGTTATCGTTTGCTGCTGCCACCTTAATGATAATTAAATTAATTAATAACGTAACTTTTTTATTGATGACTCATAATGTATCAATCATGAAGGAAGATAATTTGAAAAATAATTAGTTTAAGAAAAGCAATAAATATTCAATTAAATTAAATAAAAAGTAAAACGGTGTTAATATTTGCATAGTCTTCAGCGCTTGCGCTGTGACGTCATATCCGGTCACACGGACGGTAGGGACCGTCTCCTTTGTGGTCAGTTCAGATTATTTTGTAGTTTTAATGAAATTACTGATTGTTTATAATATTAATGTTAATCTGTATTAATCCTGGGGGGGTGGGGGGTTCCCCATGCCCATCAAGGGGAGAACGTTTTAGAACACCAATCTATCACTGCACACACACACACACACACACACAGTGTCTCACTCATGCCCTCCTGCAGGGGGCGATAAGGAAACAGGGTGCAAAATAATACAGTTTAAAGTTAAAAATGAGTGAAAATGACGTCACGTAGTCAAATGTTAACTCATGCTGACCTGCAGGGGGCGACACCTACACATGTGGAGGTTCTAACCTGTGTGAGTTCCTCAGACTGAATGATTGCAGGTCAGTGTTTTCTCTGCTGGAGAGTTTCATGTTAAATGTGTTGGTCAGTAATTATAGATTAATTAGCTGATTGGGTCTGAACCTTTTAATTGATATGTTATTGTTACCCCATCTGTACCCAGAGGGCGCCCCCTTTGCTCTCCTGCTTTTCTGTTTTATTTAAACTGTATTTTTAGTTTGAGTTAATAAATCATTTATAAATATATTTTTTTAAACACAAATCATTTGTTGACACACAGCTTCAGAATTAATCACATTTATTACAGAATGAGAGGCTCCAATGATCAGTTTATTAATTAATTAATTAATCAGTTCAGTTCAGGTTCTGTATTCTCTTTCACCTCGCTCTAAAACACACACAGGAAATAATGACATCAGAACATCATCATCAATTATTATTATTATTATTATTATTATCATTATTATTATCACCATCATCATCATCATCATCATGATCATTATTATTATTATTAATATTATTATCATGATCATTATTATTATTATTATTATTATTATTATAATTACCTGGGTGAGTCTGTAGAGGTTCCGTGTCAGAGTGTAATGGATGGAGATGTAAAGCAGAGTATGCACCTCCTCTTTTTAAAACCTACAGCATCAATAATTAACTAAAGACTTAATACAGTAATTATAATAAAACAATAAATACAGTAATTAATGATGGTTAATGAGTATTTTCTGTTTTTTGGACTCACCTTGATTTTCACTGATATTCTAAAGAAAGAAAAGAAACAGAATCATGAGAAACAACTTTATTATAAATCAGTTAAAGACAGATTAATGTTAATAAAGTCTATAAAACATTTTAAAAGTTAATGTTGATGTTTAAATCATTTTGTTTTAATCTTTATCAGAAACATTACGTCATTGTGACAGAAGGTCTCGTTACGATCATTTACGGATTTTATAAACTTAATATATATTTATTTCTTATTTATACATCATGAAGGTTTTCTGTATTATAAATGATCAGGGGGTCGGGGGGGGGGGGGGGGTGAGTTCCACAGTGTGATCAGATTAAATCAGATTAAGTCCCACCAGCAGATCTTCAGTCTCACCTCATCATGTGTCTGTGGAAATAAACTCACCGTTTTAATCTCCAGAGCAGAAACACGTTCACACCGAGACACGGCAGGAGAACCATGCAGAACCCCACGACCACATAGAACGGTAGAACCAGATACGGCCACTGCAGCAGGTTGACCTTCCCTGATGGTGAGGTGATCGTGAGTTATAATGATCTGAAATGAACAGGTTCTACTGAGTGAGTGAGCTGCTGTTACCCTGAGTGATGGGGCTGAGCAGCTGGGTGTCAATGCCCAGATTATTGGTGCCAACACATATCAGAGTGGGCGTGTCCACGATGGACTGAGGGATGGAGATGAAGCCTCTTAATCCATTATCACCCACAGGTGCTTCACATGTGGGCGGGGCTTCAGAGGAAAGAAGCGAATGTCCAGAGAGATGCCACTCCAGTTTGGGGGAGGGGTTTCCATAAAGGTCACAGTAACAAACCACCAGATCCTGAAGAAAACTGCAGCTGGACGAGGAGGAGATCTGAGGAGCATCTGAGGAGAGAGAGAGAGACAGGTCACATGGCACAGTCAGGGAGGAGAGACAGGTCACATGGTCCTAGTCGCTGGAACATGGGGTATGTTCTCACACTGAGTTAGGAACTCAGGACTCACACTGCAGATCCAGGAACAGGGAGGAGTTCTGATCTCCAATCAGGTTCTGAGCTCTACAATAGTAGAACCCACGGTGGGTCTGATTGGTCTGCTTGATGGTGAGCGTGGTTCCAGTTCCTATCAGTTCTCCGTTCTCTCTGTACCAGGTGTAGTTCAGCACTTTGGGGTTAGCATCGCTGCTACAAGTCAGAGACACTGAAGACCCCAACAACACTGAAGCAGATGGAGAAGCAGAGATGCTGATGTTCTGAGGAGGATCTGAGGAGAACGTTCAGAGTGAATAGAAAGGATTTGTTCTTCATGATCATCACAGTGGATCAGTATGAAGTGCTTCTTACAGAGAACCTGCAGCATCACAGAACTCTCAGCTGATTGGTTGGTGTTCTGCAGGTGGTACGTGGTGGTGCAGGTCAAATGGATTCCATTCTGCAGGTGAGAAGCTCTAAAGTTCATCTGAGAGGAAATGATGCTCTGGTTCCTCTGCTGTGATGTCACCTGGAGGAGGGGCTTCCATGTGAAAGAGGGGGGGTTAGAGGGGCAGGGGTCAGGGGTAGAGCAGGTGAGACTCACTGAACTGCCCTCCACCACCTCCACCACATTCTGCCCCACTGTCGCCCCCTGCTGCTGATTGTACAGCGTTATGGAGGGTTTGGGTGGAGGATCTGAGAGAAAGAGGTGGATGTTGTAAACTTGTTTGTGCAGGTGTGGGTCTGATGGGATGGTGGTGCAGTGGGACTCACCTGAGATGTTAATGTGAACAGGGGTGGGGTAGATGTACCTCAGGATCCCTGATGCGATTCTGAAGTAGTAGGAGCTGCTGTCCCTCTCTGTGAGGTTGTAGAAGATGGTGGTGCAGTTCTTCATTCTCAGATCACCTAACATTTCCCCCTGAATCTCATTTCCTTCTCGTGATTTGGATGAAAAGATTTTGTGTTTAATTCCGTCTCCGTTTTTATACCACATCCCCCGGGGGTCCACCAGCAGCTCCGCATCGTACCGCAGTTCCACCTCGAACCAGCAGGGGATCAGAACACACAGCCCACTCACGGCCTCCACACGCTCCGGCAGACGGACGGAGAACTGTCTACAGCACACTGCTGCATGTAGAACACACACCAATAACACACACACACACACACACACACACTCTCTCACACACACACACACTCACACACAACTGCACATTCAAAAGAAAACTAACCTGAGATCAGACAGAAGCAAAATAATCTCAGTCCTGCTCTCATTCTGTTCTGCAGAAGATCCACACTGAGAACACACACACACACACACACACACACACACACACACACACACACACCTCCACCTGAGTGTTTAAACCTCTCCATACGTGTGTATACGTGTTTTTGTTCCACATTAACGTGTCTGTGATGTCATGTTCATCGTCCTGCACCTTCATCACGTCATACTCATATCACACTTTGTCCACGTGTCCAGAAAGTTGTCCTGTCGTTAGACCACGCCCCCTGGTGGCTACTCTCTCCGTTGTTTAACGTGTGAATAGTTCTTTGTTCTGTTTTGTTAAAGAACCTGTTGTTTGTGCAGTTACTCTAAATCAGTACAATTCTGAACATCTGCAAGTTTAATCAATTTAATTCAATATTATATTAATAACTGAATCCTGACCTCTGTGTAATACTGACGTTATAAACTGATACACAGAGATTCATAACCATCATTACAGGATTCATACAGAACCAATAAACCAATAAAATAATAAACCAATAAAATAATAAACCAAATGGAAATCAATAAACACAAAGCAGCTCATTCATTCTGTAAATATTTAAAGAGTCTTTACCCAAATGATCCAGTCTCCAAGATCTTCAGCTTCAGTGATGTTTACTCACACACACACACACACACACACACACACACATTCTCAAAACAAACACACATGCACACACACAGTCCCTCACATGCTTACACACACATTTTATCTCATACACACACACACACTCAAAACACACACACATTTGATCTCTCTCTCTCTCACACACACACACACACACACACACACACACACACGCGTTTGTCAGTGTTCTCATATTCGTTCTAGTTTAGTATGATGTCACAGTTTTTTTTATTGTAATATAGTTTATAATTTGACTCTGGTTTATTGTAGTTAATCCTCTTCGTGTTTGTGTACCGTGTGCAGCAGCATCGCTGTAAGTTCTGTATTTAAATTTATAATAAATGAACTTTGATTTGATGCAGACTCTCAGAACCCTGATGACGTCTCATTGTTCCTTTAGATCAAAGTTAATTGTTCTGTTACGTAATGAACTCTGAATTAAAGAGTTTAAATATTTAAACAGAAGCTTTATTCACTTTTATTCACTTTATTTAATTTAAAACGTTATTCATTCTGAACTGAAATCAGAGTCAGGCAGCCAATGGGACGTCGGGGCAGGTGTGACGTCACGGGGCGCCATGCCGCTGCAGCATTTCCGCTGAGTGAGGGCGGAGGGGAGGACAGAGGAAAATGGCGGACGGTGTGGATCACATCGATATTTACGCAGACGTAGAAGAAGAGTTTAATCAGGTATGGCGCCGCGGCGCTGCTGCTGCTGCTGTGTGTTTGTTTAACGCTTTGTTTTATTGAATTTAAACTGAACATCAGATCAAACATGCTGCTTTATTCGCCTCAGACTCGGAGCTCTGCCGCTGCGCACAATGAAACGGGTCCGCCTGGGCCGCGTCCCAAATCACACGCACGCGCATTGCTGTAGCCTCGTGTGTAGTGCACTTCCGCGCGGCTGTCGCGGTGTTTGTAGTGCACTTCAGTGTTAGTTCTCTCAGGATTGTACTTTGGCCACGCATTATTGTAAATACACTCCTTACGGCGCACTCATGTTTAGATATTTTAGATGATATTTTAGTTTTGTCTAAATGTCTTTTTAAATTGAACAGTTTGTTGTTTTTAGATTTTTATATTTGAGCGAAAACTTTATTCTTGTTTATCTCTTTAGGCTTTTGTTTATCTCTTTTAAGATGCTAAGCTAATGAGCTAACGTCATCGTTTATATTATTTGTAAAAAAAAAAAACCCTCAAATTAATTAAAATTTAACAAATAAACAACAACCTGTGTGAGTTTGTGATATGATCGAGACATTGTTACAATTCTATTATTCCTGGTGTTAATTGAATATTAATAACCAAGTAGTTTTTAGTGTTTACTTTATTTACAGGTAATTTAAACTGAATGCTGTTCGGTGTGTGAATATGTAAATAATATGTGTAATTAAATCTGGATTTTAAATAATGATTTTGTTGATGGTCCAGGTTTATATTTTTATATATTTGGTAGCATTATTAGTACAGATTATTTCTGTATAATATTTCATGAACGCAGGTTAGAGCTCCAGTGCAGAGTCAGATCCTGTTTAAAACCCACCATTAATCCTTTATTGCTGTTTTTTTATTTGTTTGTTACAGGAAACAGATTATCCTGTTCATGAGCAGATTGACCTTTATGATGATGTCATCTCACCCTCGGCCAATAACGGAGATGCACCTGAGGACAGAGAGTACCTGGATAACCTGCCCACACCTGGAGGTGCAGAGGCAGCGAAGGGAGCGCCGTCCAACGTGGTCTTCACCTATACAGGGAAAAGAATTGCCCTGTACATCGGAAATCTGACCTGGGTAAATATCATCTGCCCCGAGAGTGAACACACAAACACACACTCCATCTTTATCATACTGTATCATACACACCGCTTACTTTTGATAAGATCATGGAGCAGTGATCAGCAAGAAGGTTCTGGGGTCATTCATCTGTGGGGTCTTAAAGAAAAGTACTGTGTTACATTTGTATGTTCTCCCTGCACTCGTGTGGGTTCTGTTTGGGAGTGCCGGTACCCGCCTCCCCCATAATGGTAGGTGAAGTTTAAAGCACACTGAGGGTGTGGTCTGTCTTGTGAGAGGCTGGTGATACCCCACCGACCCTGCAGCCCTGATCATGGTGAGTGTTTCAGTGGAGGTTATATAAACATCATGTTGTTTACAGTGGACCACAGATGAGGACCTCACAGAAGCTATTCACTCCATTGGTATCAGTGATGTCCTGGAGATCAAGTTCTTCGAAAACAGAGCCAATGGACAGTCAAAAGGGTGAGAACACACACACACACACACAGACGTCCTGTCAGTACTGCACATTCTACATTAATGAACATGTTCAGTTTGTTTGTTACACATTTAATGAACTGATCTGCATTCACTGATTGGTTCACTCTGAACATCTGTGTCCAATGTCTCTCTCTGTGTGTGTGTGTGTGTCAGGTTTGCACTGGTGTGTGTGGGATCTGAATCCTCCTCAAGGAAGTTGTTGGACTTGTTATCGAAGCGAGAGCTCCATGGTCAGAACCCCATCGTTACTCCCTGTAATAAGCAGTCCCTCAGTCAGTTTGAGCAGCAGTCACGCAAGAGTATGTCCTCTTTTAAACGTCCTTGTTGCTGTAGTTCCTGAACTCTGGGGTGAGGTTCTTATGGGTCTGTTCTGCTGCAGGTACACAGTCAGGACAGATGTCTGGGGAGGGGAAGGCTGGACCCCCAGGTGTGGGCCCTCGCGGCGGTTTCCCCATGGGCAGGGGGCGAGGTCGTTTCCCGAGTCAGCCTGTCCCAGGTGGAGATCGGTTTCCTGGGCCCGTGGGACCTGGAGCGCCCCCTCCACATTTCCCCGGTCAGTTCACCTCAGAGCCTTTACATCTGCAGCTCGTTCTTTATACAGAACTCTAATGGTGTCTTTTATCTCGTTTGTATTCAGGTGGGCTGCAGGGTCCTCCCCGTCCCCTCCCGGGCCCTCCTGGCCCCCCAGGTCCTCCTGGCCCACCTCCTCCTGGCCAAGGATTAGCTCCACCCCTTCCCGCTCCCCCAAACAGAGGAGACCGCCCTCCTCCTCCTGTTTTGTTCCCAGGTCAGTTTGGCCAACCCCCATTGGGTCCGTTACCCCCCGGCCCCCCTCCTCCTGGTTATGGCCCTCCCCCGGGCCCACCTCCCCCTCAGCAAGGACCTCCCCCACCTGGTCCATTCCCTCCCAGACCCCCTGGTCCTATTGGCCCACCCCTGGCTTTAGCACCACCTCCCCACTTGCGGGGACCCCCGCCTGGAGGGCCACCACCCGCCCCGCACGTAAACCCCGCCTTCTTTCCTCCACCCGGGGGTAACAATATGCCGCCTGACCGGGCCCCGCCCCCTAACGACCCGTACGGACGGCCACCTCCATATGACCGTGATTACGGCCCCGGCAGGTAGGCGCTCATTAATGATCTCGTGTGCTTGCTTTAATTAATAATTTAATTAATTAATAATTAATAATGCCTTCCTCAGGGACATGGATGCCGGCCGCGCCCCTCTGAGTGAGGCGGAGTTTGAGGAGATCATGAACAGAAACAGAGCCATTTCCAGCAGTGCCATATCCAGAGCCGTGTCCGACGCCAGCGCAGGTACGAAGCACGTTATAGTGGGAGGAGTTAGTTAATCTGTCATTTACATATTACATATGTTAAAGCAGTTATCTGTGTGTGGGGGGTGTGTAAGGGGTAATGAGTGTTTGTTGTGGGGGTGGAGCGGTGTTACAGGGGGGTGTTTGTGTCTGCAGGAGATTATGGCAGTGCTATAGAGACTCTGGTGACGGCCATCTCGCTGATCAAGCAGTCCAAGGTCTCCGCAGACGACCGCTGTAAGGTCCTCATCAGCTCCCTTCAGGACTGTCTGCACGGCATCGAGTCCAAATCCTACGGCTCCGCCTCCAGGTACACGCCCTAATCGGAGCGCTTTACCCTGCCTACCGCGCCCCGTCTGACCCGCACTGAGGGATTATTATGGGCTGTCGCTTATTCAGCAGGCGCGAGCGTTCCAGAGAACGAGACCACAGTCGCTCGCGCGAGAAAAGCCGCCGGCACAAGTCACGCAGCCGCGACCGCCACGAGGATTATTACCGCGAGCGGAGCCGCGAGCGCGACCGACACCGCGAGAGGGAGCGGGACCGCGAGAGGGACCGCGACCGCGAGAGGGAGTACCGACACCGCTAACTTCAACGGTACCATGTCCTTATTAATCTGTTATTAACTTCTAATCAGGATCTTACTTTAGCCAACCAATCAGCTGCAGAGGAACCATCAGGTAGGTACAGGTGAGCTCTCACACACACACACACACACACACACACACACACACACACACTGTGTATACGAGCGGAGTTCTGTACTGATGAGCGGTTCCTTTATTCCGTGTGCTGTTTGTATGTAATAATGTGGCCGTTATGAGGTCGAGCTGTGATGATGATGATGATGATGATGATGATGATGATGATGCAGCCTCAGAGGCAGTGTGTGTTCAGTGTGTGTTCAGTGTGTAATGAGTTTGATCTTCTGTCACTTTCACTGTAAACCATGTAACAGTATGTACACCCCCCCCCATCAGTACCGTAATCTGGATTATAAATGATAATCAGACTTTATAATCTCATTATGAACCCTATCCCAGCCTTTATTTATTATCTACAGACCCCCCCCCCCCGATCTGTTTGGGGTGGATCCGGTGCGTGCAGTTGCTTACCGTGGTTTATAATCCTGACGTCGGTGTTGTGCAGGGTGGGGGGTGTGAATACTTCTTCATGGCCCTGTGGAGGTGGTTATTGAACTGTGACTGTGTGGATTGATCAGATGTGATTGGTTCATTCAGTTTCCTGAAGCTGTAAACAATAATGAGATTTAAAGTGTTTTAATTACAGACTGCTTTTAAACACACTGTTTAACGTGATGACATCACAGCCCACTACACCTTCTGTTTTAAAGCCTGCTCTCTGATTGGTGCATTCGAACCCGATCGCATTCCGTGTGTGAGTGTCCTGTTGCTCCTGTCAGGAGCTGTGATTGGCTGATTGTAATGCGGTGTTTCATTACAAGTGTAATTAGTCATTAATACTTGTAAATTCAGCTCATTAGTCATTAGTGATTCCGTAGGAGTCATGTGTCACATGTAACTCTGTGATCCGATTCATTTGACGCAGGAATCGATTCCTCTGTTTGAATCTTAAAGTAAATGAACTGTCTGTAAACTCGATGGTACGAGCGCACCGGAGACTTAACCGGTCACTTTTCATTTCCTGTGTAAGAAACACTCTGATTGGTTAATGTAGAGTAATGAGTCTTTAATCTGATTGGCTGACTCATGTGTACTCATGTGTTTGTTTCTGGATGTAAGATTTTAAATCACTGTTCAACATGTCGGGGGTGAAAGTCTGCCCCCATTTTCATCTTTCATTCCTCATCTGCTGTCCATCCGTCCCCCCCTTCTGTCCACTTGGCTGTCCCTGCCTCCGTCCACCTGCCCCCCCCCCCCCCCTTCTGTCCACTTGGCTGTCCCTGCCTCCGTCCACCTGCCCCCCCCCTTCTGTCCACTTGGCTGTACCTGCCTCTGTTCACCTGCCCCCCCCCCCCCTCTGTCCACTTGGCTGTCCCTGCCTCTGTCCACCTGCCCCCTCCCCTTCTGTCCACTTGGCTGTCCACCTGCCCCTCGCTCCCTCTGTCCACCTGGCTTTCCGTTCGCCCCTCTTTTCCTCCCTCCCTCTTCATGTCTGTCCCTCTGTGCTTGTTCTTGTAGAACGCTGTGTGTGTGTGTGTGTGTGTGTGTGTGTGTGTGTGTGTGTGATCGGTGATGTAGTGTTTATTGCTCCTGATGTTAATGGTTGATGTATCTGTGATGTACTCATGAGCAGTAATGAGTGATTAATGTTAATGTGAGGAGTTGTGATTGATCGTTTCGTGTCCTCTCATCAGAATCTGATTTTTATCTTTAATTACTGTTTATCTGAAACCTTCTGATCAGTGATTACAGTTTATGTAAAGTCCCTTTAATATCAGGTGATTTATCTTCAAATGTGAATGTAGAGTTATAACTGTGAGGGGTGTGGGGGGGGCTGAGTCTCCATCATAATGTTAACGATGCTGATTAATCAGGGTTCCATCAGTATTAATCAGGTGACCGGATGAATGTCTTAATTTAAAGATGACCTTTAGACGGCTGGGTTACATCAGGACCGTGTCTGTGTGATGTTTCTGTGAGTGATGTTCTGAGCAGATCAGGTGACCCTCCTCGTTCCCGGGTTCCGTACCGATCGGGTTCCTCTGTATGAGTCTTTAATGAGGACGTGTGCTGATGAGGCGCTCGGTCTGTGATGGGGGGTGGCGTTCGATCAGAGCGGCTCGTCAGCACACGTCTGAGTTCTGATGTTCTTTATTAATTTATCACATGACTGTTTCACTTTAAACACAAACTGAACCTTTACATTTAAATGACGCACTCGGTGAGAACTTTATTTGGAACTGTGCTCTAATGCAGCTTTGCCTCAGAGATTAGTGTTTGATTCAGGTGTACAGAGTTCCAGGAACCTTTTATCAGTTCCACTAAGTCTGACTTCTTAATTCTCAGAAACTCTTGATGTTGTTGGTACACTCTCAGAACACCAGGGATCAATAATAAATCAATAAAATAAAAACTAATCAGACCCGCCTGTCTGCTGCCAACAACCATGCCACAGTCAGATCCCCACACTGCTGCTGTGATCAGCTGCTTCCTCTTAACGTTCTCACTGAGTTTATATAAAAACTGAATGTTATTGTTGCTTTTATAGACACTATATAATGATGTTTGTTCTGATTGTAGATTTCTGACTCACTTTGTAATTAAGCTTTAGTTTTAATTAGAGATGGTAATGATATTCATGTGTTCATTCTTATGTTCATGTAAACGTTGTGATGAGGTTGATCATGTCGAGCTCCTGATTGGATGATCAATATTGTACAGTTTACAGATGCACCATAAAAACCCAAAGCACTGAATGTATGAAGGTTCTGTTAATTACAGAACCCTGAGGTGAGATCATTAATTAATCAAACCACTTCATCCTTTATTGTTCTCTCACCGTTCTGCTGCAGTCCTCTACAGAACAGTGTCCCTCACTCTGATTGGTTGGTGCAGTGTTGTTATTGTGCATCTATAATACAATGTGAGTGTAATATAATGTTTGTGTAATGTTCTGGATGACTTTGAGGTGTGTGTGTGTGTGTGTGTGTGTGTGTGTGTGAGATGGAGTGTGTGCAGGATTAGAACTTTGTGATGACACGTTGATGGAACTGTAGGTGAGCATCCTACAGGGAGGTCACATGATTAAATATATTAATAATGCTAATGAGGTGCAACGTTCATTTACATATTAATATGTTGGACGGGATCCAGTGAGTAGTTCCTCTTAATGTCCCTAGAACCATTTCAGCTTTAGAACCAAGTCCTCATCCTGAAGTTTATAATAATCAATTCATCTGAGATTTAAATCTGATCGCACGCCGGTGCTGTGGGTCACATGACCCGCTCTGTTCTGATTGGCCGTGTGCTTGGAGCTCGTGTTCAATGTTTTGTCACAAAGTTCGTTTTTCTGCCTTTAGAGGTTGTTTTTGTTGTAGGCAGGGGTGTGTGTGAGTGTGTGTGTGTGTGTGTGTGTGTGTGTGTGTGTACACGGGTCTGACCCTCCAAACCAAACCGCACCTCCGTTTCTGACACCTTTCAGCTGAAGAACGTGAGGACGAGGAGGAGGACGCTCTGACCCCTCACGCTCGCCCGTCTCATCCCACCATCATCTGGTCAGAGAGAGAGGAGTCAGTGGAGCGCTGGTCAGCGCTGGTCAGCGCAGGGCAGATGTGTCAGATGTGTAGATCATCTCCACCCTCTGTCCATGTAAAGCTCCTCTAAAGCCTGCAGTTTTTTATTTCATCTTTTATTTCCTGCAGAAACGAGAGAACAGTGCGTTAGAGTTCCGATGGCTCGTCTGCTCTGTCCTCCACCCAATCACGAGCGCTCTGTACAAAAGATAGACGCGTTGTTTTTATAGAGTGTTTTTGTTTTCAGGCCCCGCCCCCTCACTCTCTCTCCTGTGTGTGTAAATGTTTCTGCTTCCATTTATTATTAAATTGATTCTGTGATGTAATAAAGTCTGTACTGGGGTTCAGTGTTTTTATTAAAATGATTTCCAGCAGAGCCTGCATCACACTCCGACTCTGCCGCACTCCATCCTGAAACCTTAAACCACGCCCAGCAATGTAATTAAGTCAATTAGTAAGGCAAGTGTTAATTACCGCCTGCTCAGACACTCCTCCATCATTAATACCCCCACCATGCTTCACTGTTGGCATGTTGATGCTCTGAGGGCGGGGTGGTGGAGGTGCTGTG
>JAFMOC010000591.1:110000-117500 GCA_019802505.1 Corydoras sp. C115 | reverse complement strand
ACCTGTGATCTGATCTCATTAAACTGATCTAATTAACCTGTGATCTGATCTCATTAAGCTGATTTAATTAACCTGTGATCTGATCTCATTAAACTGATCTAATTAACCTGTGATCTGATCTCATTAAGCTGATCTAATTAACCTGTGATCTGATCTCATTAAGCTGATCTAATTAACCTGTGATCTGATCTCATTAAGCTGATGTAATTAACCTGTGATCTGATCTCATTAAGCTGATCTAATTAACCTGTGATCTGATCTCATTAAGCTGATCTAATTAACCTGTGATCTGATCTCATTAAGCTGATCTAATTAACCTGTGATCTGATCTCATTAAGCTGATTTAATTAACCTGTGATCTGATCTCATTAAACTGATCTAATTAACCTGTGATCTGATCTCATTAAGCTGATGTAATTAACCTGTGATCTGATCTCATTAAGCTGATGTAATTAACCTGTGATCTGATCTCATTAAGCTGATCTAATTAACCTGTGATCTGATCTCATTAAGCTGATCTAATTAACCTGTGATCTGATTGGAGTGTTTTCTGGCGGATGCTCTTCAGGTGGATGGATGATGAGATTGTCCGTGACATCACACCGAGGTTGATTGGTGATTGGCCGAACACGTACACCTACACTAAGGCTCTGGCTGAGAGCGTGGTGCAGCAGGAGAGCCTCAAACTCAACGTGGGGATCATCAGGCCCTCCATCGTAGGAGCCAGCTGGCAGGAACCATTCCCCGTGAGCTAAACACACACACACACACACACACACACACACACTCACACTCACAGGGACACACTCACACCCGCCTCTCTCTCTCTCTCTCTCTCTCTCTGTAGGGGTGGATTGATAACTTTAATGGACCCAGTGGAATCTTCATTGCGGTAATGATTGGTTTTTATTCTGATCTCTGTCCATCATGAACTGTTGCTGGTTCTGTCCCTGTGGTTCTGTCCCTGTGGCCCCGTGGTTCCGTCACCGTGGTGTCGTGGCCCCGTCGGAGGGTTTGAGAACCCGATGCATCAGGTTTTTACAGGTTAATTTATTTAGTGGTTTTCAGATGTATCTGGAGCCAATCAGAGATCGAGGTTTCATGTTTGCTGTTAGAAGCACCAGCAGCAGAATGATGGACAGATGAACTGATCAATATTATAATCAATAATCCCACAGATACAGAACCTGAATAATTAATAACAACAAAGAGGAGGAGGGCCTGAAGAGTGTGTGTGTGTGTGTGTGTGTGTGTGTGTGTGTAGGCTGGTAAAGGTATATTGAGGACAATGAGGGCGAGTAATGATGCTGTAGCAGATCTGATTCCAGTCGACGTCGTCATCAACCTCACCATCACTGCAGGATGGTACACAGCTGTACACAGGTATACACACACACACACACACACACACACACACACACCCTGAAACTCACATATGGAACATTAAAGGTGAACACCTTATATATATATATACCTATAGTGGAGTCTGTAGAACAAACACTGAATAAAAAAGTTTATTATAAAATAATAATCATTTATTCTCTCTGATTGTTTAATATCTCACAGATCAATATATCAATCAAACCACTGACTGCTGTGTGTGTGTGTGTGTGTGTGTGTGTGTGTGTGTGTGTGTTTCAGACCAAAGACAGTGCTGGTGTATAACTGTACAACCGGGGGCATTAACCCCTTTCACTGGGGTGAGATTGGTATGTAATGTATGAGACTCTCTCTGTCACTCTGCGGTGTGTATGTGGTGGTGTGTATGCAGTGGTGTGTATGTGGTGGTGTGTATGCAGTGGTGTGTATGCAGTGGTGTGTATGTGGTGTGTATGCAGTGGTGTGTATGCAGTGGTGTGTATGTGGTGTGTATGCAGTGGTGTGTATGTGGTGTGTATGTGGTGGTGTGTATGCGGTGGTGTGTATGTGGTGTGTATCACACTCTCATCAGGAAGCTGCTGAAGGTTAAAGATTTGAAGTGGAACTATTTAGTCTCCATCAGTTAGTTCCTGTTTGGTTCCTGTTTTAGTTCTTCTTCTGTTTGTATCATGTTGTAACAGAGTTGGTTCTGGTTCTGTTTGTTTAATGACTGATGTTTGAAATAGTCTTTTCATCTTTATCACTATGGTAACAGACTCCGCCCCTTGAGGATGACCGCTCTGCAGTAAGAACCCTAGGTAGGCAGCCTACGTGTCAGCTGGAGGTAGCCTTAGATTCGAGTCTGTGATTAGAGCTGGTCACTCAATCAGGGTCCTAGTGCTAGTTATTTAGCTAGCTGTTGTAGTTTGCCCAGGCGTGTTGGTACTGTGTGTGTGTGTGTGTGTGTGTAACATGGTTCCTCTCTGTGCAGAACATCATGTGATGTTGACGTTTAAGCGGAACCCTCTGGAACAAGCGTTCCGTCGACCCAACGCTAACATCACCTCCAACTATCTGATGAATCAGTACTGGATCCTGGTCAGCCACAAGTTCCCGGCTCTGCTCTACGATCTGTTCCTCCGTCTGACCGGCCAGAGACCCCAGTAAGAACCAGGAACCATCTGATAACTTTAGTTCTGATAACTTTAGTTCTGATATCTTTAGTTCTGATATCTTTAGTTCTGATAACTTTAGTTCTGATATCTTTAGTTCTGATAACTTTAGTTCTGATATCTTTAGTTCTGATATCTTTAGTTCTGATATCTTTAGTTCTGATAACTTTAGTTCTGATAACTTTAGTTCTGATTTTAGTTCTTTGCTTTCTGAGGCTCTGAGCTCTTCTGATTCATTCACCTGAAATGAACCCACAGTCTGAACCTCTCCCTGTCCAATGAGAGAGCTCTAATGTGTGTGTGTGTGTGTGTGTGTGTGTGTGTGTGTGTGTGTGTGTGTGTGTGTGCAGGATGATGCGGATCTTTAACAGGCTGCATAAGGCGATTGGACTGCTGGAGTATTTCAGTAGTCAGGACTGGGAGTGGAACTCTGATAACATGAACATGCTCATGAACCATCTCAGTACTGACGACCGCAAGGTACACACACATGTACACACATACACACACTCACATACACACACTCACACACACACACTCACACACACACAGCTTGTCTGGCGCTGACTCTGTGTGTGTGTTGGATTCAGGTGTTTAATTTCGATGTGCGTCAGCTGAACTGGCCCGAGTACATCCAGAACTACTGCATCGGAACCAAAAAGTACGTTCTGAACGAGGACATGGCTGACATTCCAGCAGCTCGACAACACCTGCGCAAGTACGACACACACACACACACACACACACACACACACACACACACACCCGCACACCGTGTGTCCGTCCCGAGGTCCACACTGATCCTTCTTCTGGTCTGGGTTCTCAGGTTGAGGAACATCCGTTACACCTTCAACACCGTGCTGGTGGTCTTCATCTGGCGCGTCTTCATCGCTCGTTCTCAGATGGCGAGGAACATCTGGTACTTCGTGGTCAGCCTGTGCTTTAAGTTCCTGTCCTACTTCAGAGCATCGAGCACCCTGACCAACTGAACCCCCCCCCCACAGTTACCCCACCCAGTCCACCCTCCCATCTGCCAAATTCAGTCTTCCCCTCCAGCCTTCCAGATCTCTCCTTCTGCCGCCGTGTGCCTCATTACCCTCAGTCTACCCCCCTGCCCCTAACCCCGCCCCTCAGCCCCTGTCTGAGGTCTCATTCTACCCTAATCCACCCCTGAGGCAGTTTACATGTAATCTGTGCCTCATTGTTTACAGTTACCCTCTAACTGAACACAGCGTTCTACTGCCCCAGACTCACCCCGTCTGCCCCAGTTTACCCATCAGCCCCCTCACTGACCAGTTTTACTAAAATCCACCCCATAATTACCCCCATCAGTCAGTCTTACCCCGGTCAGTCATAACTGATACCCCAGTCCTGTCTTTAATCCCACCTACACCAGATGACCGTCAGCCTCATCCTCCTGCCCCTGACCCCCGACTCACCCCTGATCTGCCCCTTCAGCTCCTCTTTTTCCTGATTGGCCAGTAGATTGTATTACCCCCCCCCCCCCCCCCCGATCCTCCATAACGTTGCTCCATCCTGAGTCTCCTCAGTAATGTACAGCAGCATGCCCCCCCCCCCCCCCCCCGTATCCTGAATCTGCTATCATGTCTGTATCAGACTGAGGAGAACATACCCTGCGGTGGGGCAGTTAGCCTGCATCTGGGGCTAAAGGGGGAGTTAAAGCTCTGCTCACTTTTATAATAATGAAGATGATATATGCAATAGCTCTGTGTTTCCTGTATGGTTCCTGTTCGGTTCCTGTTCGGTTCCTGTATGGTTCCTGTTCATCAGACTCTCCTTCAGTTAACACGGTGTTTTTTATAATAATTTTAAACATGAATCAGCAGTTTCTCTCTAAAGATGATTATTACTGAACCTGCGCCGGACTCCATCATTCTGTCTGAGTGTGTGTGTGTGTGTGTGTGTGTGTGTGTGTGGGGGGGGGGGGGGTGAGGGGGGGTTTGTGTCTCATCCATGAAAGTTCAGTTTAAAATGATAGATTTAAAGAAAAAACATCCAGAAAATCACAATAAATAAAAAATAAAGTAAAAATGAACGAACTTTAAAGTGAAGAGTGAAGCTGAGCGTGAATTAAAGGTGAAGCTCGGTGAACGTGGTTCTGTGGTTGATCTTCAGCAGAACATCATCATCATCATCCTGTGCTTCGCCCCCCCCCCCCCCCCCCCATCAGGTTCTGGGTTTGATGTTAAATGTTCTGATCAGATCTGGACGTTCCACCATGCTCTGGGTTTGTGTTCCAGTCAGCCACATGGAGAACCTTCACTGTGAGGAGCCCTCACCTCCTCCTCATCATAGAACCTCAGATTATAATTATGGATTTAATTTAATTATAAATTTAAACATAAAGGTCTTAATCAAAATGTATGATTTCTGTAAAACAGTGACACACACACACAGAACAATGTGCAGGGATAGGTCCTAATACAGTAAGAAACCGTGGGGGGGGGGGGTGTTTAAGGTTCGGAAAGCTGCAGTATCGCGTTTTGGACAGTAGGGGGTGATGACCACAGCGCTGCTTGCTGCAGTACGGAGTCCCTGAAGAGACAAGCCAATTATCATCGGTTTAAATTAGAGTTTAATTTGAGATTTATATGAAAAATAAAGACTTTAAATCCTTTAAGTGTTTTATATTTAAATTATTTACATTACAGATCCGACTGACCGTCTGCATGATTTAAATGATGATGAGGTCCTGGCCTTCACTCGCTGTTTATTATTAATATTATTAACATTATTATTATTATTATTATTATTATTATTATTAATAACATTATTATTATTATTATTATTATTGACCCTCATATATCAGCTTCATCTGTGTGTCTGCTTGGGGACGCTGTTTGAACGGCATTCCGTTTTCAGATTAAGATGAAACTTTGTTCATCGTCGATGACATCACATAAATCAATTAAAAATTTAAAATTAATTAACTAATTAGTGGTAATGAATTAATTTTGTTTTCTATGGATACATTTCTCATTTTCTACTAAATTTTATACTTGAATTAATATTGAATGAAATTTCCATCAGATTTCTGAAACATGCGTTATTAAAATCATAATTAATGACATCGTTAAACCGCTGCGGTTTATTAATGCAGCACTTTAACAGAAACCTGGACAGTCTGAATGCTGTAAGGTCAGAGGTCAACCTTCTGGTTTAATCACACAGACATGATCAACCACATTCAGGGTTCAGACCCTAAAAATGAGCCTCCACATCAGGATGAGCAGCACAATCCACCACCTCATCCACCACCTCATCCACCACCTCATCCACAACCTCATCCACAACCTCATCCACAACCTCATCCACCACCTCATCCACCACCTCATCCACCACCTCATCCACCACCTCATCCACAACCTCATCCACCACCTCATCCACCACCTCATCCACCACCTCATTCACCACCTCATCCACCACCTCATCCACCACCTCATCCACAACCTCATCCACCACCTCATCCACCACCTCATCCACCACCTCATCCACAACCTCATCCACCACCTCATCCACCACCTCAACCACCACCTCATCCACCACCTCATCCACCACCTCATTCACCACCTCATCCACCACCTCATCCACCACCTCAACCACCACCTCATCCACCACCTCATCCATCACCTCATCCACCACCTCATCCACCACCTCATCCACCACCTCATCCACCACCTCATCCACAACCTCATCCACAACCTCATCCACAACCTCATCCACCACCTCATCCACCACCTCATCCACCACCTCATCCACCACCTCATCCACAACCTCATCCACAACCTCATCCACAACCTCATCCACCACCTCATCCACCACCTCATCCACAACCTCATCCACCACCTCATCCACCACCTCATCCACCACCTCATCCACAACCTCATCCACAACCTCATCCACCACCTCATCCACCACCTCATTCACCACCTCATCCACCACCTCATCCACCACCTCATCCACCACCTCATCCACCACCTCATTCACCACCTCATCCACCACCTCATCCACCACCTCATCCACAACCTCATCCACCACCTCATCCACCACCTCACCCACCACCTCATCCACCACCTCATCCACCACCTCATCCACCACCTCATCCACCACCTCATCCACCTCATCCACCACCTCATCCACCACCTCATCCACCACCTAAAGAGGAGCGATCTGACAGTTTAACCCTGAACCTCACCACCTCACTCGACCTGAACATCACCAAACATCTGGAGATATGAGATCCAACACCACGGAACCATGAGGAACCATGAGGAACCATGAGGAACCGTCCTGCTGAGCGTCTCAGTGTGGCAGCAGATGAGGAACCTTTCTGAGGTGCACATTTGGGTGGAGGATCAGGTTTAACTCTGTGATGGATGAGGGAGGAACTCTGACTTTGGTATGCGAGGCGTCAGGACTTTTATTTTGAAATGTGTGCGGCGGTTGTCCCGCTGCTTCCGGCGGGGTGAGGTTGAGGCTCCGGTGCCTCAGAGCTTCTCTGATTGAATCAGTTTAATTCAAAGTTAAATCTTTATTCTGATGAATCGACCGCAGAACAAACGCGCGCGGGTTCCACAGAGTTCCGTTTAATGTACTATGTTTAAGAAGATGGCGGAGTTTGGACCTGATTCTGGTGGACGGATTAAGGTAAGCGTTAGCTTAGCATAGTCAGCGTCATCTGTTTAATATGAATAAACGGATCTGATTCTTATTCTGGTTCAGACTCTGATTCACTGATTCACTGATTCACTGTGTGATTGATTATTGATTGTGATTGTAATTGATTATGGAATGATTATTAATTGTGATTGAATATTGAATGGTGATGATTGATTGATTATTGATTGGTGTTTCAGGGGGTGACGGTGGTGAAGCCCATCGTTTTTGGGAACGTCGCAAGATTTTTTGGGAAGAAGAGAGAGGAGGACGGACACACCCACCAGTGGAC
>JAFMOC010000591.1:102500-105000 GCA_019802505.1 Corydoras sp. C115 | reverse complement strand
ACACACTCACTCTCACACACACACTCTCACACACAGACTCTCACACACAGACTCTCACACACAGACTCTCACACACAGACTCTCACACACACACTCTCACACATAGACTCTCACACACAGACTCTCACACACAGACTCTCACACACACACTCTCACACACACACTCTCACACACACACTCTCACACACACACTCTCACACACAGACTCTCACACACAGACTCTCACACACAGACTCTCACACACACACTCTCACACACACACTCTCTCACACACACACACAGACTCTCACTCACACACACTCTCACACACAGACTCTCACACACACACTCTCACACACACACACTCTCACACACACACACTCTCACTCACACACACTCTCACACACAGACTCTCACACACACACTCTCACACACACACACTCTCACACACACACTCTCTCACACACACACACAGACTCTCACTCACACACACTCTCACACACAGACTCTCACACACACACTCTCACACACACACACTCTCACACACACACACTCTCACACACACACACTCTCACACACAGACTCTCACACACACACTCATTCACTGTTTACATAAGCTGAGCGTTTTGATGTTCTTTTCTCGGTTCTTCTCTCAGATCTTTCAGGATCCAACAGCGATGATGCAGCAGCTTTTAAACACCAGCAGACAGCTGACGCTCGGAGCTTATAAACACGAGACGGAGTGTAAGTGACCCCCCCCCCCCCGTCACAGTACACCTGTTTGGAGGTTGATGATGGTTCATGTCCTCCATTAGAACTTCCTTCAGTGTAACAGTAATCTGTCCGGTGGTGGAGCTGAGGACGTGTGAAGGATGATGAACATGTAGTTAGTGTGTGTGTGTGTGTGTGTGTGTGTGTTGTGCAGTCAGCTTTGTTTGGTTCTTGAGTTCTTGGTTCCACCGTCTGGTGGTTGTGTAGTTGCAGAGCTGGAGGTGCATACGAGGGAGAAGCTGGAGCAGGTGAAGAAGAAGACCAGCTGTGAGATCACCGAGCTGAAGGAGAAGCTGAAGGCCTCCAGAGAGAACATCAACTTCCTGAAGGAGGAGATCCGTAAGCTGGAGGAGGACGATCAGGTGAAGGAGCACTGAGATGCAGCAGGAGGAAGCCCACGCCTCGGCACACCGACGCTTTACTTTCTCATTTTCACGTAGGACAGAGACTTTTATTTTGTATTTGTGTTTTAATAAAATCAACAGTTCAGACTAAAGATCTAAAAGCTGCTGTTTGCTGAACTGTTCACCTCAGTTCAGTTCTCCGAGTTCCTCTTCTATAACAGAACACAGGGAGTGGGGTAAAGCACACCCCCACTGGACCCTGCAGTACCCACATCAACACATGTGATTGGATAACGCCTCTGAGTGGATCTCTGAGTGGATCTCTGAGTGGATCTCTGAGTGGATCTCTGAGTGGATGGATTAAATCAAATCAAAGCAGGTCACAGAGGAGGTGGAACTGAGGGATGAGGAACTGCAACAGGAACTTTCTGCGAGGAGGAACCGAGAGAGGAACCGGTACGGTACCAATAATGTACTGAAAGGTGATCCGGAACTGGAGACCTGACAGTTCAGAGGTTCTAAAGAGTTCCATCACACACACATCTGGAAACACCTGTAAGGGCAGATCCTGCACACAGCTGGAACTCGGTGATTGGAGAACAGTTCTGGAGTCTGAGTTCAGTCCACTCTCATCAGATGATTGCTGTTCTGTACCGCCACCTGCTGGTTGTCTGTGAAACTGCAGAGGCTTTAACGATGGTGCTTCAGATTAATGATGAAGGTTTTAACCCCGAAGCCGAACTGAGGTTCAGCTGATGGATCTGTTCTGGAGGTGGCGCTCTGGAGCTCCTCACACAATCTTTATATTCAGACATTCATTAATCTGGATTTACTATATTTAAATTAAAACAGTTTAAAGTTTAAATCAAATCACAAATGATTAAAATGTAGTTTAATGGTGAATGCTTCATTCACATGCACGTGTGGTTTACACTGCGTTATGTGATGAGGATGATGAAGATGATGAAGATGAGGAGAAGCTGGAGTCGAAAAATGAATTATTTAGAAAGCTGAATTATTTTGAAGTTGTAATTTATAATAATAAGCAGCAGGTGGCAGCACTGATAACTCATTTCATACTCTGGGTTCCTCACCTCTGACATTACCATGACAACACATGACGATGCTTAATGAAATATATTTATTAATTGTTAATGAGAGTCATGCGGCGAGCGCACAGCATTCTTATCTGCATGGTAACTGATCTCTCACACCTGTATTAATAAGCTCCACCCACTTTGCACATGACTGATTTAAAAGCTCATTCCAATGTTTTATAAATAAATAATGAGACAAAACTCATTTTTAATTCAGATTTTTACGATAACGAAGCCCAGCCCCTAATGCGTCAGGACACGCTGGGACCACGCCCACCTCGCCCTCATACTCCCCCTGCTGATGTGACT
>JAFMOC010000591.1:80000-97500 GCA_019802505.1 Corydoras sp. C115 | reverse complement strand
CACTCACCCTCTCATCACACACTCACCCCCTCATCACACACTCACCCTCTCATCACACACTCACCCCCTCATCACACACTCACCCTCTCATCACACACTCACCCCCTCATCACACACTCACCCCCTCATCACACACTCACCCCCTCATCACACACTCACCCCCTCATCACACACTCACCCTCTCATCACACACTCACCCTCTCATCACACACTCACCCTCTCATCACACACTCACCCTCTCATCACACACTCACCCCCTCATCACACACTCACCCTCTCATCACACACTCACCCCCTCATCACACACTCACCCTCTCATCACACACTCACCCTCTCATCACACACTCACCCCCTCATCACACACTCACCCCCTCATCACACACTCACCCTCTCATCACACACTCACCCCCTCATCACACACTCACCCTCTCATCACACACTCACCCCCTCATCACACACTCACCCTCTCATCACACACTCACCCTCTCATCACACACTCACCCTCTCATCACACACTCACCCTCTCATCACATACTCACCCCCTCATCACACACTCACCCTCTCATCACACACTCACCCCCTCATCACACACTCACCCCCTCATCACATACTCACCCCCTCATCACACACTCACCCCCTCATCACACACTCACCCCCTCATCACACACTCACCCTCTCATCACACACTCACCCTCTCATCACATACTCACCCCCTCATCACACACTCACCCCCTCATCACACACTCACCCTCTCATCACACACTCACCCCCTCATCACACACTCACCCCCTCATCACACACTCACCCTCTCATCACACACTCACCCTCTCATCACACACCCCCTCATCACCCTCTCATCACACACTCACCCTCTCACCCTCTCATCACCCTCTCATCACACACTCACCCTCTCACCCTCTCATCACCCTCTCATCACACACTCACCCTCTCATCACCCTCTCATCACAGACTCTCAGTGTTGGACGGTTCTGCAGGTGGAACGTATCAGGTGAACGTGTCTGTTTTTAATGCGAGGTTATATTCTATTCTTTGAGTTCTATTCTGGAGTTCCTGTAGCACCAGAGCGGTTGTGTGAAAGAGAGAGAGAGAGAGAGAGAGAGAGAGAGATTCTTACAACAGTAGAGTAAGATGATGAGCTTCAACTAAAAATAACAATAAACTGATTAAAACATCTGTTGTTCCTTTCAGAACAGGAAGTTGTGGTTCTGCTGATGTCTGAAAGTGAGAAACTGCGGAACATCTCAAACTTTACAGACAAGAAATATACAAATTATTAGGATGTGAAAGTGCCACCATGCATCAGGGTTCCAGATCTGATTACAGAACTGAACCCGAGCTGCTGTGAGGTTGGACAGATGAGGACGTGGACGACGACAACGGGGTCCTGAGTTAAATTCACAGAACAGAGGATGAAGGTTCATCAGAGAGGACGCTCAGGTCTGAGTCTGACCCATCACCTCTGGGTTTCTGCAGCTGTGAGCGAGGTGTTTCTCAGGTTCCTCAGGTTTAATGTTCTAACACTCTGATCTTCACGGTGAGATCATGATCAGTGCTCTCTGTAATCAGATCCGGCTTAAAAGTAAATATAAGTTCAAAGTTGATTTATGCTAAAACAAATCTAAACACACACACACACACCGACGTCTCACACTCTGCTTTGTTAACTCTTGTAAGTCCTGCTAATCCTCGTGAATCCGGTGGAGGATCATCTGAGTGTTAAACCTCACTCTCTGTGTTTATGGAGATGAAGCTCAGACCCTTTTGAATAGACGGCTTATCTGTTAGTCCTCATCCTCATCCTCATCCTCTCACCCGATCAGATCAATAATACAGCAGCTCAGCACTGAGGTCCTGGACCAGAACAAACTGCTCCTCCTGGAACATCATCTCCGAAAATCAGCAAGCTGGCTGTGGAACCTACAACCATAGAACCAAAACGAAGTGTGAACGTAGAGCTCTGAGAACCTGGCTCCTCTTTGATGTGAGGTGCATGTCCTGGAACTTTATGAACATCTCTGATACTCTGTGTGCAAATTTCAGACAGGCTCTGAGAATGTCCACGTCTCTGTCTTATCCCGTCACATTTACCCTGGATCTGATTCCACCCATCAGCCCTCACGTTAGTCAGGACGGTTTTTAGGAATAAGGTTCTCCTGCTGCTGAGGCTCCCATGAGGACGGATGAGGAGCATGGATTCCTCCTCACTCATGAACCTGAGCATCACGTCAGTCAGGTTCTGATGAGCGTTTCATCCCAGAACAGGTTCTGAACAGGAAGGTGATGTATAGGATCCTGTGGTTTGAGGTGTTGTATATGAACAGGGTGTGGACTCTAATTAGAGACAGAGGACAGGTTGGGTTAGGTTGTAATTAGAGACAGAGAACATACAGTACTTCAGTAATGGACTGAGCGCTGAAGCCCCGCCCCCGCGCCCTGCTGCGTTCATTCTGTAATAATCCATTCACCAACCATTCTGTTCTCTTAGCTTTCTCAATAACATCATTAATCCTGATTAATTAGTGGAAGGGTTAATGAACCGTTCCTCGGGTGGTGGCGTCAATCACACTCTCATCTGGAGCTTTCTCACTTCCACATAAACACGATTCCCCTGAGTTTGGTAGTTTCTCATTTAGTCATTAGAGATTCGTTAGAGCAGCAGGCTGTGAAACGAAGCTTCATGTGTTCATACAGCTTTACACCTCTGACTTTCTGAAGAGCATCAGACAGATAAGGGATGGGATAGGATTCATAAACAATCGATTAAATACAAGACTGAAAATACTAACTAAGGCTCTTTTTAATAATCCTGAGATTCTCAGCAGAAAATAATTTAAAAGAAAACATTTATATTTTTATATTAAGCTTTAGCGGCACGGTGGCTTAGTGGTTTAGCATGTTCTCCTCTCAGCGCTAGGGATTCCCGGTTCGAATCCCCATCTGGGTGGAGTTTCCATGTTCTCCCCATGTATGCGTGGGTTTCCTCCGGGTTCTCTGGTTTCCTCCCACAGTCCAAAAACATGGATCACGTTAATTGAATTCTCAAAATTGCCCCATTTAGAGTGTGTCTGTGTGAGTGAGTGTGTGCCCAGCGCCCGAGACGCTCTCCCCTGGATGGGCATGGGGAACCCCACCGCGACCCTAATAGAGGATAAAGCGGGAGATAATGAATGAATGAATATTAAGCTTTATTTTTAATAAAATCTGAGAAATAAATTCTGAGAACTTTAATTACAAAGAACAAAAACACCTGATAATTACAAAGAACCTGTCTCTTGTTTATTTGATGGCAGATCAGGATCTCCTGCGTTCCAGCCGTTGGTTTATTGCAGCTCAGTTTGTCCTTCTGTCCTCAGATGTTCAGGTTCTGAACTTTAACACATCATCGCGTCCTTTAAAAGCAGATGATTAAACTCATCAGTTATCATCAGGTTCTTTATTATGGAACATCTATCAGAGGTGGAGCAGAACCACTTCAATCATTCTGTCTTTGTAAAGCTTTTTATTACAACAGGAAACAAAAGCAGCAGAATAAATTCATCTTCATTCACTCAGCGACTTTTATTCTGTTTATTCAATTTAACTTTGACTTTAACTTTAACTTTGATTCTGCTGTTGGAACTGACGGAGATCAACACAAAGGACGGGCATGCGGTTGGTTTTGACTCTCATTCTCAGTTCATCTCAGTGAACGAGAATGAAGGTGGTGCTGTGTTTCCTGTGGGAGGAAGCGGTGGCGATGGTACAGCGGTGCATTATGTAAACTAGGTCAGAACAGTTTGGGTTGAAGGGTTAAACGTTATTTGTTGTATGAACAGCATCAGCAGGTGAACAGGTTTCATTTAAACTGACAACAGAGAGAACAGAGTTCACGGCAGATTCCGGCGTGGAGTCCGGGATCCGTGTGTGAGGGTGGAGACGGATGGAGACGGATGGAGACGGATGGAGACGGGTGGAGACGGGTGGAGACGGGTGGAGACGGGTGAAGGGAGGAATGCTGAGGGTTTTTTTCAGCCTGAACGATTTCACAGGATCAGCTGTAGAAAATAATATCACAGAGGGACATGGTCCTGCCCCTTATCTACCACACTCACACACACACACACACACACACACACACACACACTCACACACACTGACATTCAGCTGTTGGAGTCTCAGCGCTGCTTCACTCGTTCATCGTTAAGGTATTTATTGGTTCTTTATAAACTTTTGGCTCATGAATTTTTCTCGGTCAGTTTGAACACTTTACTGAATCACCAGAACCGTCCATCTGCACTAACACCACACACTGATTATTAACACCACACACTGATTATTAACACCACACACTGATTATTAACACCACACACTGATTATTAACACCACACACTGATTATTAACACCACACACTGATTATTAACACCACACTGATTATTAACACCACACTGATTATTAACACCACACACTGATTATTAACACCACACACTGATTATTAACACCACACTGATTATTAACACCACACACTGATTATTAACACCACACACTGATTATTAACACCACACACTGATTATTAACACCACACACTGATTATTAACACCACACACTGATTATTAACACCACACTGATTATTAACACCACACACTGATTATTAACACCACACACTGATTATTAACACCACACACTGATTATTAACACCACACACTGATTATTAACACCACACACTGATTATTAACACCACACACTGATTATTAACACCACACTGATTATTAACACCACACACTGATTATTAACACCACACACTGATTATTAACACCACACTGATTATTAACACCACACTGATTATTAACACCACACTGATTATTAACACCACACACTGATTATTAACACCACACACTGATTATTAACACCACACACTGATTATTAACACCACACACTGATTATTAACACCACACACTGATTATTCACACCAATTTACAGTGTAAAAATGAATGAAAACTGAACTTTAAGAGCTCTGTCTGTATGTGCGTGTGCGTGAGTGAGTGAGTGTGTGTGAGTGAGTGAGTGAGTGAGTGTGTGTGTGAGTGTGTGTGTGTGTGTGTGCGTGTGCGTGTTTGCATGTGTTTATATAATACTGTATGAAAAAACGCTGTATAATTAAGATGATTGATGTCTTGATGAGCGGTTGATCAGACGGTCTGTACTGTGCAGTGAGTGGCGGTGCTCAGAGCACACTGCAGTGGGAACACACTGATCTGGAGCCTGTCCCGGTCAACGCTGGTGGTCTTTCCACCTGATTTCTGAGAAGCTGTTGATTTTGAGCTCAGTTCTCTGAATGTTCATTGTGGTTCAGATCTACGGAGGTCTGAATTATCTGCATTTTAATATTCAGTCAGAGTCACAGAGTCAGAGTCACAGAGTCAGAGTCACAGAGTCACAGAGTCACAGAGTCAGAGTCACAGAGTCAGAGTCACAGAGTCAGAGTCACAGAGTCACAGAGTCAGAGTCACAGAGTCAGAGTCACAGAGTCAGGATTACTAACAGAACATCAAAGAGAAATCGAATCTTTTTTGTAAAACATATCAGAACAGAACATCAAAGAGAATCTGATTCCAAACTGGATCATCAACAACATTAACACAAAAACCTGTCAGGTAGGATTCTCACACACACACACTCACACACACACACACTCTCACACACACACTCACACACACTCACACACACTCACACAGGTCCTGGAGCAGTGCTTTTGAAAGGAAACAGGTTTATATTAAGATATTAATCTGGACGGTGAAAGCCATCGCTGCTCTGAGACACACAGCATTCAGAGAACAGTTATTAATAAAACAATAATAATAAAACAGAACTTACACTGCGGTTTTCACACCAACGTCCTGCAGAACTGCAGAGACACCGAGACGCTGACGCTCGGACGTTCAAACTCCATCAGAAACTAATAAGTAAATTGTAAGTTGCTTTGGATAAAAGCGTCTGCTAAATGATTAAATGATGAGAATGAGACTAAATACCCCCCCCCCCCCCCCCCCCCCCATTAGATGAGAACAGAAGTTCTTTCACATCCGGCAGCTTTGTGAAGGTTCTGCTCCACCAGAATCCAGAATGAGATGAGAACAGAAGTTCTTTCACATCCGGCAGCTTTGTGAAGGTTCTGCTCCACCAGAATCCAGAATGAACAACCAGAAAAACAACTTTACAGAGTTCTAATCCCAGAGAACAAGCCAAAGTGCCATCGTGCTTTCATTTTTATAGGAAAAGACCTTGAGAGGACCGTGGCTCTGTGGGGACAGCTGGACAGGTATCATATAAATGTGTGTTGGGTATGTGTGTAACATATAGTTTGTTACTAAAACTGTGAGATTGTTAGTGTTACTGTAACTGTCAGAGCTTCACACTCCGTACTGTAAGGTTTTTATAATACTTTAAAGTAATTAAGTAAAAAGTAATCAATTAAAACTCATGATGATTTGAATACGTCCAGCGCCAGATAAAATAACCAATTACAGGATGAGAATGTGACAGGGGAACGTCCGGCCTCAGGGTGAGCGGGGAGATTTCATCAATGGAAAAGTCAACAGGATAAGTTTAAACCACAGGAGGGGCAGGAGGCAGGGGCAGGTGGTGGAGAAGTTTGAGATGGTGGAGAAGGTTGAGATGGTGGAGAAGGTTGAGATGGTGGAGAAGTTTGAGATGGTGGAGAAGCTTGAGATGGTGAAGTTTGTGATGATGGAGAAGTTTGTGATGGTGGAGAATCTTGAGATGGTGGAGAAGTTTGAGATGGTGGAGAAGGTTGAGATGGTGGAGAAGTTTGAGATGGTGGAGAAGTTTGAGATGGTGGAGAAGTTTGTGATGGTGGAGAAGTTTGAGATGGTGGAGAAGTTTGAGATGGTGGAGAAGTTTGAGACGGTGGAGAAGTTTGAGATGGTGGAGAAGTTTGAGATGGTGGAGAAGTTTGAGATGGTGGAGAAGTTTGTGATGGTGGAGAAGTTTGAGATGGTGGAGAAGTTTGTGATGGTGGAGAAGTTTGAGATGGTGGAGAAGTTTGTGATGGTGGAGAAGTTTGAAATGGTGGAGAAGTTTGTGATGGTGGATGGCACTCTAATCTGGTGGGTGGAGCTTTACACTCACCCTCACAGAAGGACAGCCCACCTCAGGGTTCCGTACTGAAGCGAGATCTTTGAGAACTCAGAGCTGTCTCATCCGTCGTGGTTGATGAGTTTCTGTACACTTGTTTAATTATTATTCAGTAATTCACAAATTCATTTAAAACTAAAACTGTTTTATTGAAACATAACACAACTTTGTGTGAACAGTTTGGGGAAGGCCCTTTCCCCTTCTAACATTTCTGCACACCAGTGCAAAAAGCAAAACCCATTAAGACATGGATGAGAGTTTGGTGTGAAAAACCTGACTGCCCTCACCCCCACAGAAACATTGAGATGAATTGGAATGGAGACTGTGGTCCTGGTCTCCTGTTCAACATCTGTGTCTGATCTCACGAATGTGGAAGAAAATGTAAAATTCCCACGAACACTCAGAAATCTAAGCCCTCACAGAATCCGTCCAGCTGCAGATGGTGAGATCATATTGAAGGCAGTGGGTGGAGAACAGGCTGAAGGTCTTGTTGCTGTGTGAATGTGAGCAGGAGGATCTTTCCCCTGAGCTTTACAGTTCTCAGTTGTTAGTTTTTCCATTTGTTAGATATCTGGACATGTCTGTCCTACACTGTTATTGCTGCCCGGCCGCTCAGGACGACGAGTCCCCCACTGAGTCTCGGTCCTCCCAAGGTTTCTTCCTTGAATAACAACATAACAGGGAGTTTTTTCTTGCCGCTGTCTCTTCGGCTCGCTCTTTGGGGGTTTAAAGGCTTTTCATTCTGTAAAGCTGCTCTGTGACGACGTTCTGATGTAAAAAGCGCAACAGAAATAAAGAACTTGAAAAATAACTTGAGCTCTCCACTCCACCTCTCCTCAGATGGCGCAGATCTCTCAGACTGTTCTGAAGCTGGATGCTGCAGATGTGCAGAACCTCACCACTGGAATCAACTTCAAAAAGAATCCTGATGGAAAATGTTTCATCATTTATAAGAATGACGAGGAGCTGAGGGCCTGCAGGAACCAGTGTAAGCACCAGGGAGGAACCTTCATCACTGATATAGAAGATCTGGAGTGCAAGTGAGTGATCACATCGACTCAGAGCATTCTGATGACAGGGTCCACATCGAGGTCAGAGGTCATCATTTAAACACTCATCACTCATGAACCTCCCATCAGTGACATGATCAATAACCACCTGCTGCTCTGAATAAAATCTCTTTATCCTCAAACTGAAGGGACTCCGGTGTTGAGCCAAAACTGAAGATGTTTTTAAATGTTCTAATACTTTTGGAACAGACGCTTCACAAGTTTCTGATCAGATCAGAGATCAATAATCATCTGGTTCATGTTTCAGAACCGTGCGCTGCACTAAACACTACTGGAAGCTGAATGTGGCAACCATGTCTTACATCAACCCCCCTGAAAGCTTCAAACAGGATGAGCTGGGTAACACACACACACACACACACACACACACACACACACACACACACACACACACACACACACACACACATACACACGTTCATGTATGTTTGTATGTAAATGTTAATGCCGTGTGTGTGTGTGTGTGTGTGTGTGTGTTTGTGTGTGTGTGTGTGTGTGTGTGTGTAGAGGTGGTACGTTGTGCAGATGGGGGGGTGGAGTTAGTGGAGTTGGATCCTCCTGATCCCTGGACAGTTGATCCCAGACCAGCCTCGGACCTGCAGCCTGGAGAGGTCACGGTAAAATCACAGCACCCCACTCCACTCCACTCATGAGAGTAACACTTCAGCTTTAATACAGTGTGTGTGTGTGTGTGTGTGTGTGTGTGTGTGTGTGTGTGTGTGTGTGTGTGTGTGTTTCTAGTTAACCTATATTACACATGCATGTGTGGAGCTGAAGGCGGGCTCTAAGCGGATGATGTTCGACCCGTGGTTGGTGGGCCCGGCGTTTGCTCGTGGTTGGTGGCTGTTACATGAGCCTCCACCGGACGCGCTGGAGAGACTGTGCAGCGCCGATCTGATCTACATCAGCCACATGCACTCTGACCACCTCAGGTACATCCACCTGTCCAGATACGAACAACCACCTTTACTCCACACAGAGATACAGTACACCGCATACATAACTTTAACATCTCCATAGCAACGTCATGGCAACCACCTGAGATTATATAGTACTCTAGACCTCAGGGTTTCAGATTCATTTATATGAAAAAAGAACGGGCTTTTTTAATCAGCGTGTTCACCAAACTGAACAATCAACACCATTCACGTCCATCTGTCTGCACTGCGCACCAATCAACATCCTCCAGAGCTCCGTGACATCACAGACTGACCATCACTCACGGTCCTCTCAGGATCATGATCAGTGGTCCTGAAGTTCCTTCAGCTGCTCTGCTCTGTGATTGGGTGAAGGGGATGCTCCCGTCAGAGTGCAGCATTCCACGGCCCCCGCGGCCCCCACGGCCCGGTCAGGCTGAGGGTAAATCCCAATCATGTTTGAATGACGGCATCCATGATCTCTAATAAAAGTGATGAAAAGAGGAAATGAACAAGGCTGCAGGTTTCACAAAGGATTTGAAAAGCTGTCTGTCTCTCTGTCTGTCTCTCTGTTCAAGTAATTCAAGTTCAAGTTCTTTATTTCTGTCGCGCTTTTTACATCAGAACGTCGTCACAGAGCAGCTTTACAGAATGAAAAGCCTTTAAACCCCCAAAGAGCGAGCCGAAGAGACAGTGGCAAGAAAAAACTCCCTTTTATGTTGTTATTTAAGGAAGAAACCTTGTGAGGACCGAGACTCAGTGGGGGACTCGTCCTCCTTGAGCGGCCGGGCAGCAACAACAGTGTAGGACAGACATGTCCAGATATTAAACAAATGGAAAAACTAACAACTGGAAAACTATATGTGAGTCCATTAGGGGGTGTCCTGCAGGACCGCCTTGTCAGGATCCATACAGTATTCGTAAGCAGATCCATGGATGAAGATCTCCAGGAAGCCGGGGGACACCTCAAAAGAAACAGACGAGGAAGGGAGTTAGAGCTAATAATAAAGCACGGCATTTAATTAATAAGTAATTAATTGACACAGTGCAGCATGTGACTCCGGCATCACTGACTAGAGCAGCAGAACTAAAAGAGGCAGATACTGCAGGGTACATAGTTGAGATGGCGCCCCGGAACAGCATCATTTCAGCGCCACACCCCCCCCATTAATGATGAGGTGGGTGAAGAGGTGAAACGCCAGCATACATACATATCTGTCTGTCTCTCTGTCTGTCTCTCTTATCTAGAAACAGTTCCTGGTTCTTTTTACAGGATCTAGGCATTGTTTTGGGGGTGTGGTTTAGCTTTAGGGCGGAGTTCTGATGGGTGTGGTGTGTGTTGTGCAGTTACCCCACGCTGAAGCTGCTCTCTGAAAGGAGGCGGGATTTACCGGTGTACGTGGGAGACACGTCCCGCCCCGTGTTCTGGTACGTTCAGTGTGATTGATCCATCGATGTGTTGATCATGTGATCAGAGGGATGGTGTAATCATGTTCATGAATCCTCAGGTATCTGGAGAGAAGTGGAGTAACCCTGAGTAACGTTATCGTGGTACCGTTTGGAGTATGGCAGCCTGTAAGGTTCACTTCTAACTAACAGAACCCTGAAATCAAAGCGAGGTCCGATCAGAGCAGAGCACTCCATTACAGCAACGCTGACCGTTCTCCATCCTCAGCCTTGTCAGATCTGACTGCTCCATAAATCATGGACAGAAGGTGACAGAGCGCCCCCTGTACACAGAGACCTGACACTGCACTGCTCAGGATGCTGGAGACCCATGCCTGGGTAGATGGTGTTGTGGACAGAAGGGGTAACAGTGACTCAGGGGTGCAACAATAATGTTCAAAAGATTCTGTAAATAAACCAGCGGTGAGTGAGGAGGTGATGAGGTGAGGCAGTGTGATAGAGGAGGAGGGTCTGGAGGAGGTCTGGAGGAGGTCTGGAGGAGGTCTGGAGGAGGTGAGGGCAACAAAAAGGAGACTTCTCTAATATCTCAGAGACAGGGAGCAGAAGGAGTTCTGGTAATTGGGGTCAGAGGAGAAATATGCTTCCAGGGGTCCGGGTGGTGGAACCAGAGGATGTTCTGATGACGGTGTCGAGATGGAAAGGGAGAGTGGAGTAACCAAATGTGAGATCAGATTCCAAATGTGTCTGAAGAATGATTCACTCAGGAACCACAATGCACCCTGTCCCATCAGGACTCAGTGGTTCCTACAGAAGGTGGTTCTGAGGCGTCGTGTGGGATGTTTAGACGGGGTGTGGTGCAGAGAGCAGATCTACTGACAGTGTTGATGGAGGAGGAGAGAACATGGCTCCATGTGATGATCGTATGACCTGCTTATGAAAGGAGTCAACTAATCAATCAAAAGTTTATACTGACTTTAAATATGAACCAGCTACGCCTTCACAGTGTGTGTGTGTGTGTGTGTGTGTGTGTGTGTGTGTGTGTGTGTGTGTGTCTTCAGGTTGATGAGGACCTGCGGTTTATGATCCTGATGGATGGGATTCACCCGGAGATGGACACCTGCATTATTGTAGAATATAAAGGTGAACTTCACCCCTGCATTCTTACCCTTCATATTTTTATCTGACTCACCTTCATCATCATCTCCATCATCATCATCATCATCTCCATCATCATCATCCCCATCATCATCATCATCTCCATCATCATCATCATCATCATCATCACCACCATCATCATCATCATCATCATCACCATCATCATCATCATCATCATCATCATCATCATCTCCATCATCATCATCCCCATCATCATCATCATCATCTCCATCATCATCATCATCATCATCATCATCATCATCATCATCATCATCTCCATCATCATCATCATCATCACCATCATCATCATCATCATCATCTCCATCATCATCATCATCATCATCACCTTCATCATCATCATCATCACCATCATCATCATCATCATCATCATCATCATCATCATCTCCATCATCATCATCATCACCATCACCATCATCATCATCATCATCATCATCTCCATCATCATCATCATCATCTCCATCATCATCATCATCATCATCATCATCATCATCATCATCATCATCATCATCTCCATCATCATCATCATCACCATCACCATCATCATCATCATCATCATCATCTCCATCATCATCATCATCATCATCACCTTCATCATCATCATCATCACCATCATCATCATCATCATCATCATCATCATCATCATCTCCATCATCATCATCATCATCATCATCATCATCTCCATCATCATCATCATCATCTCCATCATCATCATCATCTCCATCATCATCATCTCCATCATCATCACCATCATCATCATCATCATCATCATCATCATCTCCATCATCATCATCATCATCATCATCATCATCATCATCTCCATCATCATCATCATCACCATCACCATCATCATCATCATCATCATCATCATCATCTCCATCATCATCATCATCATCTCCATCATCATCATCATCACCATCATCATCATCATCATCATCATCATCATCATCATCATCACCATCATCATCATCATCATCATCATCATCATCTCCATCATCATCATCTCCATCATCATCACCATCATCATCATCATCATCATCATCATCATCTCCATCATCATCATCATCATCATCATCATCATCATCATCATCACTGCCCACTTCCTGTTATTCCCCCCCCCCCCCCCCGAGCTGCAGTAACGCGCGCTCTGATTGGTTAATCTCATTTAAATAATAAAAATAAAATAATGTTGAAACATGGCGTGTGCCTCCAGGTCACATGATCCTGAACACGGTAGACTGCACGCGACCCAATAACGGGCGCCTCCCCGTGGGCGTGGCCGTGATGCTCAGTGACTTTGCAGGAGGAGCTTCAGGATTTCCCATGACCTTCAGCGGAGGCAAATACACAGGTGAGCCCTCAGTCATGTGACCAGGATGTTTTACACTCAAACTCATTCACCTGCTGTGTGTGTGTGTGTGTGTGTGTGTGTGTGTGTGTGTGTGTGTGTGTGTGTGTGTGTGTGTGTGTGTGTGTGTGTGCATAGAGAGCTGGAAGGCGGAGTTTATTAAAAATGAGAGGAAGAAGTTGCTTAATTATAAAGCACAGCTGGTGACATCATTGCGCCCCCGAGTGTACGGTCCAATCGCAGGCTTCTTCACTGAGGCCCATCCCTCTGATAGGTCTGTTCCACTCACCCCACTGACCCCACTGACCCCACTCACCCCACTGACCCCACTGACCCCACTCACCCCACTGACCCCACTCACCCCACTGACCCCACTGACCCCACTGACCCCACTGACCCCACTCACCCCACTGACCCCACTGACCCCACTGACCCCACTCACCCCACTGACCCCACTCACCCCACTGACCCCACTGACCCCACTCACCCCACTGACCCCACTGACCCCACTGACCCCACTCACCCCACTGACCCCACTCACCCCACTGACCCCACTCACCCCACTGACCCCACTGACCCCACTGACCCCACTGACCCCACTCACCCCACTCACCCCACTCACCCCACTGACCCCACTCACCCCACCTGCTTCCAGACTGATAGATCTTATTCATAACTGTTATTTATTTGATCAGGTTATTGATGTTATTGATGTTATTTGATCAGGTTATTGATGTTATTGATGTTTTTGATATTATTGATGTTATTGATGTTATTTGATCAGGTTATTGATGTTATTGATGTTTTTGATGTTATTGATGTTATTTGATCAGGTTATTGATGTTTTTGATGTTATTGATGTTTTTTGATCAGGTTATTGATGTTATTGATATTATTGATATTATTGATGTTATTTGATCAGGTTATTGATGTTATTGATATTATTGATGTTATTTGATCAGGTTATTGATGTTATTGATGTTATTTGATCAGGTTATTGATGTTATTGATATTATTGATGTTATTTGATCAGGTTATTGATGTTATTGATGTTTTTTGATCAGGTTATTGATGTTATTGATATTATTGATGTTATTTGATCAGGTTATTGATATTATTGATGTTATTTGATCAGGTTATTGATGTTATTGATGTTATTGATATTATTTGATCAGGTTATTGATGTTATTGATATTATTTGATCAGGTTATTGATGTTATTGATGTTATTTGATCAGGTTTTTGATATTATTGATATTATTGATGTTATTTGATCAGGTTATTGATGTTATTGATATTATTTGATCAGGTTATTGATGTTATTGATGTTATTGATGTTATTTGATCAGGTTATTGATGTTATTGATATTATTGATGTTATTTGATCAGGTTATTGAGGTTATTGATGTTATTTGATCAGGTTATTGATGTTATTGATATTATTGATGTTATTTGATCAGGTTATTGATGTTATTGATGTTATTTGATCAGGTTATTGATGTTATTGATGTTATTGATGTTATTTGATCAGGTTATTGATGTTATTGATGTTATTGATGTTATTTGATCAGGTTATTGATGTTATTGATGTTATTGATGTTATTGATATTATTGATGTTAATGATATTATTTGATCAGGTTATTGATGTTATTGATGTTTTTGATGTTATTGATATTATTTGATCAGGTTATTGATGTTATTGATATTATTGATGTTATTTGATCAGGTTATTGATGTTATTGATGTTATTTGATCAGGTTATTGATGTTATTGATATTATTGATGTTATTTGATCAGGTTATTGATGTTATTGATATTATTGATGTTATTTGATCAGGTTATTGATGTTATTGATGTTATTGATGTTATTTGATCAGGTTATTGATGTTATTGATATTATTTGATCAGGTTATTGATGTTATTGATATTATTTGATCAGGTTATTGATGTTATTGATGTTATTGATGTTATTTGATCAGGTTATTGATGTTATTGATATTATTTGATCAGGTTATTGATGTTATTGATATTATTTGATCAGGTTATTGATGTTATTGATGTTATTGATGTTATTTGATCAGGTTATTGATGTTATTGATATTATTGATATTATTTGATCAGGTTATTGATGTTATTGATATTATTGATGTTATTTGATCAGGTTATTGATGTTATTGATATTATTTGATCAGGTTATTGATGTTATTGATGTTATTGATATTATTGATGTTATTTGATCAGGTTATTGATGTTATTGATGTTTTTGATGTTATTTGATCAGGTTATTGATGTTATTGATATTATTGATGTTATTTGATCAGGTTATTGATGTTATTGATATTATTGATGTTATTTGATCAGGTTATTGATGTTATTGATGTTATTTGATCAGGTTATTGATGTTATTGATGTTATTGATATTATTTGATCAGGTTATTGATGTTATTGATGTTATTTGATCAGGTTATTGATGTTATTGATATTATTGATGTTATTTGATCAGGTTATTGATGTTATTGATGTTTTTTGATCAGGTTATTGATGTTATTGATGTTATTGATATTATTTGATCAGGTTATTGATGTTATTGATGTTTTTGATGTTATTGATATTATTTGATCAGGTTATTGATGTTATTGATGTTTTTGATGTTATTTGATCAGGTTATTGATGTTATTGATATTATTGATGTTATTTGATCAGGTTATTGATGTTATTGATATTTGATTGATATTATTGATTATTGATGTTATTTGATCAGGTTATTGATGTTATTGATGATGTTATTTTGATCAGGTTTTTTGATCAGGTTGATTATTGATGTTATTTGATCAGGTTATTGATGTTATTGATGTTTTTTGATCAGGTTATTGATGTTATTGATGTTATTGATGTTATTTGATCAGGTTATTGATGTTATTGATATTATTGATGTTATTTGATCAGGTTATTGATGTTATTGATGTTATTTGATCAGGTTATTGATGTTATTGATGTTATTTGATCAGGTTTTTGATATTATTGATATTATTGATGTTATTTGATCAGGTTATTGATGTTATTGATGTTTTTTGATCAGGTTATTGATGTTATTGATATTATTGATGTTATTTGATCAGGTTATTGATGTTATTGATGTTATTGATGTTATTTGATCAGGTTATTGATGTTATTGATGTTATTGATGTTTTTTGATCAGGTTATTGATGTTATTTGATCAGGTTATTGATGTTATTGATGTTTTTTGATCAGGTTATTGATGTTATTGATGTTATTGATGTTATTTGATCAGGTTATTGATGTTATTGATATTATTGATGTTATTTGATCAGGTTATTGATGTTATTGATGTTATTGATGTTATTTGATCAGGTTATTGATGTTATTGATGTTATTTGATCAGGTTTTTGATATTATTGATATTATTGATGTTATTTGATCAGGTTATTGATGTTATTGATGTTATTTGATCAGGTTATTGATGTTATTGATGTTTTTGATGTTATTGATGTTATTGATGTTTTTTGATCAGGTTATTGATGTTATTTGATCAGGTTATTGATGTTTTTGATGTTATTGATGTTTTTTGATCAGGTTATTGATGTTTTTGATGTTATTACAGATATATAAAGGAGACAAATCTAAAGAACAATCCTGCAGAACTGAACTCACTGATACAGAAGAAATGTCCAGATATCTTTACCTGGACCCCTGTACCTGGATCAGTGCTGGATCTAGCACTCGTCCTTTCACATGAGCACAGGTACAGTGGTGTGTGTGTGTGTGTGTGTGTGTGTGTGTGTGGTTCTGAGAGATGGTTGAGTTCAGTCTTGAGGTTCAGCTGGTCCTTCACTAATGATGTTCTGAAGATCTGTAACACCTCGGCATGTTGTGGAGGACACCACAGATGATCCTGTCTCCACAGACAGACAGTGAGGATGGAGCTCAGACACTGAGGAGGCTGATGATGATGATGATGATGATGATGATGATGATGGAGCACAAGAACCTAAAACTTTTACAAGATCCACTTTGCTTTCCATCCTTACACATTGGGCTTTGTGCGGCTGCAGTGATTTATTTCTGGATTTGTTTGTTAGTTGACGGTTCATGAGACGCACCTCAGATGTCTGAGAGTTTCTGACATGTCAGCACTTTTGGATGTAATGACATAAAGCTGAGATGTTTTGGAGGCTCATATAATCCTGAAAGCAATGAATGGATTTACGATTAGCACAAGAGACGAAATGAATTCAGTTCTGATCTGAGAAGAACTGTCATCAAACACAATGTCTTCATTTGAGTTTGGATTTAATTGATTTACTGATTACAGGGACGCAGTGACGAATCCACAGGGAGAGCAGAAGATCTTTAAAGATGATCACAACTTTGATCTTTATCTGAATCAACTAAACGCTGCAACATCATCAAAC
>JAFMOC010000591.1:75000-77500 GCA_019802505.1 Corydoras sp. C115 | reverse complement strand
TTTTTTTTTTTGTTTGATGATTCTTTTTGTTTGATTCTTTTTGTTTGATTCTTTTTGTTTGATGATTCTATTTGTTTGTTTCTTTTTGTTTGATGATTCTTTTTTGTTTGATGATTCTATTTGTTTCTTTTTGTTTGATGATTCTTTTTTGTTTGATGATTCTTTTTTGTTTGATGATTCTATTTGTTTCTTTTTGTTTGATGATTCCTTTTTGTTTGATGATTCTATTTGTTTTTTTTTTGTTTGATGATTCTTTTTTGTTTGATGATTCTATTTGTTTCTTTTTGTTTGATGATTCTTTTTTGTTTGATGATTCTTTTTTGTTTGATGATTCTATTTGTTTCTTTTTGTTTGATGATTCTTTTTTGTTTGATGATTCTATTTGTTTTTTTTTGTTTGATGATTCTTTTTTGTTTGATGATTCTATTTGTTTGTTTCTTTTTGTTTGATGATTCTTTTTTGTTTGATGATTCTATTTGTTTGTTTCTTTTTGTTTGATGATTCTTTTTTGTTTGATGATTCTATTTGTTTGTTTCTTTTTGTTTGATGATTCTTTTTTGTTTGATGATTCTATTTGATTCTTTTTGTTTGATGTTACAGATGGTTGAGACGGATGATGATTTTCGGAAGCTGCCTGATGGACATGATTACCTTGTGGATTTTCTGGATCTTTCTTTTCCAGCAGAACGACCGCATCGCGCGCACGCCTTCATCGAGGTGACGTCATCGATTCAGACTGCGCCTCAAAATTAATCTGAAAACTTCAGAAATCAGTGGAATAAATAAAGTTCTACTTGTTTAATCATTACGACTTGATTCTCCAAATCCACGTTCATCATCTTTAAAAAAGACCTGAAAGCTCATCTGATTAATAACTGATCAGGATCAATAACACTGCTCTTCTGCTCATCAATAACTGATTGATTTGTGGTTCTCTTTCATAAGTTCAGATTCCAATAGTGCATCACTAATTTACTGTTAATATAGTTAATTGATTTTGGTTTGAACAAAGTGTGTGTGTGTGTGTGTGTGTGTGTGTGTGTGTGTGTGTGTGTGTGTGTGTGTGTGTGCAGATCCTTAACAGAGTTGATGTAATGAGGTATGTGGTGTTAAATGGGTTACTGTGGGATGATCTGTACATCGGCTTTAACAACCGCATCACCCGAGATCCAGACGTCTACCATCACAAGTAACACACACACACACACACACACACACACACACACACAGACTCTGTTTCACAGACTGATATTAACTCTGATCTTTATGTTTCTCTTGGGTTTCAGGTTCTGGAAACACTTTCAGTCGGACCTTCCTCTATCAGCCCCTGACTGGAACCACTTCCTCCAAAATGTTCAATCTGAAGAACCTGCAAATGGCTGTGTGTTAAATTAATACTCACCCATCAACCGCCATCAACCCACACTACCACACACATTCCAACAAAGTCCTCTACAACAGTTACCTCCAAACAACACACTACCCCTCAGTTACCCCTCAGGGCTTTTATGGGGGCTATATTTCTAAAATCCACTGCTGGTGGGTCTCTTGTCTCTGGTGATGAATGTTGCCCGGTGGTTCCACCTCACTGTGGTGCTAATTCTCAGTCCGTTCACCGCTTAAACACGGTGCACCATGTTCTCAACTCTGTTCAGAAGCTGGAGTCACATGTCATTTTAAAATAAAATATAAATGAATCTTAATGTAATGTAATGTAATGTAATGTAGTGGAGAGTAAGCAGTCATTACAGGGTCACACGGTGATGCGGTGTGTAAGACACAGCTCATTCATTTCAGTGTTTACAACCTAGAACAGTTTAGAACAGTTCCCACGTTCTAAGTTTTATTGTTTTTATTTTTAAGGCACTCAGTCTGTTTACACAGTTCATAATTGCACTTCATCACAGTGTGCTGCTGCTCTCTGCTGCTCTCTGCTGGTCTGTTTTAGTACTGAAGGTTATCTGTGTCCTCTTATAAACGATTGGTGATGGTGGATTGTGGTGCACCCTGCACGGTAACAAACTAATGAAGATTTGTGTTTAAAAGTTACAGCTTATTAAATGTGATTGTTCTGGGTTAGTTATGTTTACAGGTTTTTTGATTGTGAATGATAACGATTATAAATTGTGATTGATTTTGATAGATGATTTATTTCAAGAGGATTGTTTAAATCAATGTTTACACACAGATGGTTTTAATGATGCGACTTTAAACTGAATGTTTATAAACTGATTCATTTATATTTTTATGCAATTCAGATTGAAAACATTTTTTTTTCGGACTTCAATTTTGAAAAGTTATAATACGTCATTCTGACGTTGTCGTCGTTGTCAATTATTTTGCTGCTGATCCGCGATCAGTCTGTAGGCTTTGTCTGTGACGTCACGTCCTTACTCTCTGTTCTGAGGTCAGCGATAAAGAGGGTTTTAGAAAGCGTTCATAATGGAGAAAATGCAGGAAGCGCCGAAATACACACTCACACACACACACACACACACAC
>JAFMOC010000591.1:65000-67500 GCA_019802505.1 Corydoras sp. C115 | reverse complement strand
CAGTTCAGTGCAGTATAGGGCAGTGCAGGGCAGTACAGTTCAGTATAGTGCAGGGCAGTACAGTTCAGTTCAGTATAGGGCAGTGCAGTTCAGTGCAGTATAGGGCAGTGCAGGGCAGTACAGTTCAGTATAGGGCAGGGCAGTACAGTTCAGTATAGGGCAGTACAGTGCAGTATAGGGCAGGGCAGTACAGTTCAGTATAGGGCAGTACAGTTCAGTTCAGTATAGGGCAGTGCAGGTCAGTACAGTGCAGTACTGTATAGGGCAGTGCAGGGCAGTACAGTGCAGTGCAGTATAGGGCAGTGCAGTGCAGTATAGGGCAGTGCAGAGCAGTGCAGTGCAGGGCAGTACAGTGCATTATAGGGCAGTACAGTGCAGTATAGGGCAGTACAGTGCAGTGCAGTATAGGGCAGTGCAGGGCAGTGCAGTGCAGTATAGGGCAGGGCAGTACAGTGCAGAATAGGGCAGTGCAGTACAGTACAGTGCAGTGCAGTATAGGGCAGGGCAGTACAGTGCAGTATAGGGCAGGGCAGTACAGTGCAGAATAGGGCAGTGCAGTACAGTGCAGTGCAGTATAGGGCAGGGCAGTACAGTGCAGTATAGGGCAGGGCAGTACAGTTCAGTGCAGTATAGGGCAGTGCAGGGCAGTACAGGACAGTGCAGTGCAGTATAGGGCAGTGCAGTATAGGGCAGTGCAGTACAGTGCAGTACAGTGCAGTATAGGGCAGTACAGTGCAGGGCAGTACAGTGCAGTACAGTGCAGGGCAGTACAGTGCAGTATAGGGCAGTACAGTACAGTTCAGTGCAGTATAGGGCAGTGCAGTGCAGTATAGGGCAGTGCAGTGCAGTATAGGGCAGTACAGTGCAGTGCAGTATAGGGCAGTACAGTGCAGTATAGGGCAGTACAGTGCAGTGCAGTATAGGACAGTGCAGTGCAGTATAGGGCAGTACAGTGCAGTTCAGTGCAGTATAGGGCGGTACAGTGCAGTTCAGTATAGGGCAGTGCAGGGCAGTACAGTACAGTGCAGTTCAGTGCAGTATAGGGCAGTGCAGTTCAGTGCAGTATAGTGCAGTGTAGGGCAGTGCAGTTCAGTATAGGGCAGTGCAGTTCAGTGCAGTATAGGGCAGGGCAGTTCAGTGCAGTATAGGGCAGTGCAGTACAGTGCAGTGCAGTATAGGGCAGTACAGTGCAGTGCAGGGCAGTATAGGGCAGGGCAGTACAGTGCAGTGCAGTTCAGTGCAGTATAGGGCAGGGCAGTACAGTGCAGTGCAGTATAGGGCAGTACAGTGCAGTGCAGTATAGGGCAGTACAGTGCAGTGCAGTATAGGGCAGTGCAGGGCAGTGCAGTATAGGGCAGGGCAGTGCAGTGCAGTATAGGGCAGGGCAGTGCAGTGCAGGGCAGTATAGGGCAGTGCAGGGCAGTACAGTGCAGTTCAGTGCAGTATAGGGCAGTACAGTGCAGTGCAGTTCAGTATAGGGCAGTGCAGGGCAGTACAGTGCAGTGCAGTGCAGTATAGGGCAGTGCAGGGCAGTAACTGTATCACTGTCTCTCTTTGAAGTAGATTGTAGTTTTTAGTCAGTTTCTGTAAATCCGCTCTGCTCACAATGAAAGAAGAGGGAACGGTCAGTTATCGGCGCTTCTCTTTGTGTGGAGGGACCGGGATAGGACATCCTGATGGACGCAAACTCATCCGCAATGCCTCGTTCGGAGGCTACAATGATTTATCCTCCCGTAGCTCAGGTAACAGGACCCCCCTCAGCGCAGTGAGCGCTCAGGTTCATCTGATGCTGCACTCACACGGCGGCCGTGACATCACTGCGCCGGTGACATCACTGCGCCGGTGACATCACTGCGCCGGTGACATCACTGCGCCGGTGACCTCACTGCACCGGTGACCTCACTGCACCGGTGACCTCACTGCACCGGTGACCTCACTGCACCGGTGACATCACTGCGGGGCACGGCCGGGTCTTCATCATGATCCCGTATCAGTTCTTCAGGGACATGACTTAAGAATTTCCCACCATACGATTCCAAATGAAATAAATATTTATTTTACATTAAATTAATGTTTAATTTAAATTAATTAGACGGAATCATTAGACTTTTATACAGAAAGAGAATTCAGTTCCTCTGTTTCTCAGACTGTGATCGGCGCTCCGGAAATGAAACTGTGACTTCATTAAAAAGTTAAATCATTACAATAAGATCAATTATAACGAGAACCTAATGAAGTGAATCTAATGCTTACTGTTACGGTCACTATGAAATAAAAACAAACTGGAACTGACCTTTTACACCAAGACATTTTAATCTGTGCTTAATGAAGTGGAAATCTTTTGATGAAAATTGTGTCATTTAAATTAAATATAAAATAAAGGACCGTTCCGTATTTTGTAACATTTCACGTTTAACGTTTCTTTGCCTTCTCCCTCTTACAAGTGAATTTGGAAATAATAAGGGAGCGCCACCTGCAGCTTTGGAGTATGTAGTACAGT
>JAFMOC010000591.1:55000-60000 GCA_019802505.1 Corydoras sp. C115 | reverse complement strand
AGGCCGTGGTTGTAGTTGGATTAGGCCGTGGTTGTAGTTGGATTAGGCCGTGGTTGTAGTTGGATCAGGCCGTGGTTGTAGTTGGATAAGGCCGTGGTTGTAGTTGGATTAGGCCGTGGTTGTAGTTGGATTAGGCCGTGGTTGTAGTTGGATTAGGCCGTGGTTGTAGTTGGATTAGGCCGTGGTTGTAGTTGGATTAGGCCGTGGTTGTAGTTGGATTAGGCCGTGGTTGTAGTTGGATCAGGCCGTGGTTGTAGTTGGATTAGGCCGTGGTTGTAGTTGGATTAGGCCGTGGTTGTAGTTGGGTTAGGCCGTGGTTGTAGTTGGGTTAGGCCGTGGTTGTAGTTGGATCAGGCCGTGGTTGTAGTTGGATCAGGCCGTGGTTGTAGTTGGATCAGGCCGTGGTTGTAGTTGGGTTAGGCCGTGGTTGTAGTTGGATCAGGCCGTGGTTGTAGTTGGATTAGGCCGTGGTTGTAGTTGGGTTAGGCCGTGGTTGTAGTTGGATCAGGCCGTGGTTGTAGTTGGATCAGGCCGTGGTTGTAGTTGGGTTAGGCCGTGGTTGTAGTTGGATCAGGCCGTGGTTGTAGTTGGATTAGGCCGTGGTTGTAGTTGGATTAGGCCGTGGTTGTAGTTGGATTAGGCCGTGGTTGTAGTTGGATTAGGCCGTGGTTGTAGTTGGATTAGGCCGTGGTTGTAGTTGGATTAGGCCGTGGTTGTAGTTGGATTAGGCCGTGGTTGTAGTTGGATTAGGCCGTGGTTGTAGTTGGATCAGGCCGTGGTTGTAGTTGGATCAGGCCGTGGTTGTAGTTGGATTAGGCCGTGGTTGTAGTTGGATTAGGCCGTGGTTGTAGTTGGATTAGGCCGTGGTTGTAGTTGGATTAGGCCGTGGTTGTAGTTGGATTAGGCCGTGGTTGTAGTCCATGTGTTTCTGTATCTTCAGAGCTGCTGTGGAGGAAAATGCTTACAGTCGGATGAAGAAGGTGGTGAAGTGGTACATCTCTGGATTCTATAAGAAGCCAAAGGTGAGGTCTATTACCATCTGTCTGATTCACATCTGTCTGATTCACATCTGTCTGATTCACATCTGTCTGATTCACATCTGTGTCTGATTCACATCTGTCTGATTCACATCTGTCTGATTCACATCTTTCTGATTCACATCTGTGTCTGATTCACATCTGTCTGATTCACATCTGTCTGATTCACATCTGTCTGATTCACATCTGTGTCTGATTCACATCTGTGTCTGATTCACATCTGTGTCTGATTCACATGTCTGATTCACATCTGTGTCTGATTCACATCTGTGTCTGATTCACATGTCTGATTCACATCTGTGTCTGATTCACATCTGTGTGTTTGTTATTTACAGGGTCTTAAGAAACCTTATAATCCCATCATTGGTGAAACATTTCGCTGTGTGTGGATTCACCCAACAACCAACAGCAAAACATTCTATATTGCAGAGCAGGTACACACACACACACACACACACACACACACACACACACACACACACAACACACACTATGGTTATAATTATATGTGATAGACCTGCAGGAGCTTTTCTACGTCCCGTTCTCTGCTGGTTTTCATGTGTAAATGTTTGTCCTGATGTTGGATTAAAGGAACTTTCAAAACACTCCACATATTAATTATATTAAATATTAATTAACCTCAGGTTTAAGAAACAAAATCTGTAAAGAACCAGTTATTTTTGATTGAAGTTTAAAAAAAGTTTTAAGATCTAAATCTGAAGTGTAATCTCCTGTTCCTCCTGTAGGTGTCCCATCATCCCCCCATCTCAGCTTTCTACATCAGCAACAGGAAGGATGGGTTCTGCCTCAGTGGCAGCATCCTGGCCAAGTCCAAGTTTTACGGTATACTTATAAGTGATCACCACCTCCCCATCACCTCCTCATCACCATCACCACCTCCCCATCACCATCACCACCTCCCCATCACCACCACCACCTCCCCACCACCACCTCCCCATCACCACCTCACCATCACCATCACCACCTCCCCATCACCTCCTCATCACCATCACCACCTCCCCATCACCTCCCCATCACCATCACCACCTCGCCATCACCTCCCCATCACCAACACCACCTCCCCATCACCTCCTCATCACCATCACCACCTCCCCATCACCTCCTCATCACCATCACCACCTCGCCATCACCTCCCCATCACCATCACCACCTCCCCATCACCTCCTCATCACCATCACCACCTCCCCATCACCTCCCCATCACCAACACCACCTCCCCATCACCTCCTCATCACCATCACCACCTCCCCATCACCTCCCCATCACCATCACCACCTCGCCATCACCTCCCCATCACCAACACCACCTCGCCATCACCTCCCCATCACCATCACCACCTCGCCATCACCTCCTCATCACCATCACCACCTCCCCATCACCTCCCCATCACCATCACCACCTCGCCATCACCTCCCCATCACCAACACCACCTCGCCATCACCTCCCCATCACCATCACCACCTCCCCACCACCACCTCCCCATCACCACCTCCCCATCACCTCCTCATCACCATCACCACCTCGCCATCACCTCCCCATCACCTCCTCATCACCACCTCCCCATCACCTCATCACCACCTCCCCATCACCATCACCACCTCCCCACCACCACCTCCCCATCACCACCTCCCCATCACCTCCTCATCACCAACACCACCTCGCCATCACCTCCCCATCACCATCACCACCTCCCCACCACCACCTCCCCATCACCACCTCACCATCACCTCCTCATCACCATCACCACCTCGCCATCACCTCCCCATCACCATCACCACCTCCCCATCACCATCACCACCTCCCCATCACCACCTCACCATCACCATCACCACCTCCCCATAACCATCACCACCTCCCCACCACCACCTCCCCATCACCTCCTCATCACCATCACCACCTCCCCATCACCTCCTCATCACCATCACCACCTCCCCATCACCTCCTCATCACCATCAACACCTCCCCATCACCTCCCCATCACCATCACCACCTCCCCATAACCACCACCACCTCCCCATAACCACCTCCCCACCACCACCTCCCCATCACCTCCTCATCACCATCACCACCTCCCCATCACCTCCTCATCACCATCACCACCTCCCCATCACCTCCTCATCACCATCACCACCTCCCCATCACCTCCTCATCACCATCACCACCTCCCCATAACCACCACCACCTCCCCATAACCACCTCCCCACCACCACCTCCCCATCTCAATCACCACCTCCCCATAACCATCACCACCTCCCCACCACCACCTCCCCATCACCATCACCACCTCCCCATAACCATCACCACCTCCCCACCACCACCTCCCCATCACCTCCCCATCACCATCACCACCTCCCCATAACCACCACCACCTCCCCACCACCTCCCCATCACCATCACCACCTCCCCATAACCACCTCCCCACCACCACCTCCCCATCTCAATCACCACCTCCCCATAACCATCACCACCTCCCCACCACCACCTCCCCATCACCATCACCACCTCCCCATCACCATCACCACCTCCCCACCACCACCTCCCCATCACCTCCCCATCACCACCTCCCCATCACCACCTCCCCATCACCTCCCCATCACCTCCTCATCACCATCACCACCTCCCCATAACCACCACCACCTCCCCATAACCACCTCCCCACCACCACCTCCCCATCTCAATCACCACCTCCCCATAACCATCACCACCTCCCCATAACCACCACCACCTCCCCACCACCTCCCCATCACCATCACCACCTCCCCATAACCACCTCCCCACCACCTCCCCATCACCATCACCACCACCTCCCCCCATCTCAATCACCACCTCCCCATAACCATCACCACCTCCCCACCACCACCTCCCCATCACCATCACCACCTCCCCATCACCATCACCACCTCCCCACCACCACCTCCCCATCACCTCCCCATCACCACCTCCCCATCACCACCTCCCCATCACCTCCCCATCACCTCCTCATCACCATCACCACCTCCCCATAACCACCACCACCTCCCCATAACCACCTCCCCACCACCACCTCCCCATCTCAATCACCACCTCCCCATAACCATCACCACCTCCCCATCACCACCTCCCCATCACCATCACCACCTCCCCATAACCATCACCACCTCCCCACCACCACCTCCCATCACCTCCCCATCACCATCACCACCTCCCCATAACCACCACCACCTCCCCACCACCTCCCCATCACCATCACCACCTCCCCATAACCACCTCCCCACCACCACCTCCCCATCTCAATCACCACCTCCCCATAACCATCACCACCTCCCCACCACCACCTCCCCATCACCATCACCACCTCCCCATCACCATCACCACCTCCCCACCACCACCTCCCCATCACCATCACCACCTCCCCATCACCACCTCCCCATCACCTCCCCATCACCATCACCACCTCCCCATAACCACCACCACCTCCCCATCACCATCACCACCTCCCCATCTCCATCACCACCTCCCCATAACCACCACCACCTCCCCATCACCTCCCCATAACCATCACCACCTCCCCATAACCATCACCACCTCCCCACCACCACCTCCCCATCACCATCATCACCTCCCCATAACATCACCACCTCCCCACCACCTCCCCATAACCATCACCACCTCCCCACCACCTCCCCATCACCATCACCACCTCCCCATCACCTCCCCATCACCATCACCACCTCCCCATAACCACCACCACCTCCCCATCACCTCCCCACCACCACCACCACCTCCCCACCACCACCTCCCCATCACCTCCCCATCACCTCCCCACCACCATCACCACCTCCCCACCACCACCTCACCATCACCACCTCCCCATCACCATCACCACCTCCCCACCACCACCTCCCCATCACCTCCCCACCACCACCTCCCCATCAGCACCTCCCCATCACCATCAGCACCTCCC
>JAFMOC010000591.1:20000-47500 GCA_019802505.1 Corydoras sp. C115 | reverse complement strand
TTCCATCATCCTCATCATCCTCCTCATCACCATGCAGCTCTGTATCAACTTTCTGTTCAAATGAAAACTGGTCTGGAACCAAACACCAACCTCTGGTCTGCAGAGCCTCCTCCTCCTCCTCGTCACCCATCAGCTTCGTCCATGTGCTCAGTCTCCTCACTGAGCATGCTTCACAGGAAACTAGATCCACTAACCGAATCGATCACTGTATTGATCGTTTATCAGTTTGGTTTGACATGACTGCAGAATTCAGACTCTGTGTCTCAACATCCGTATCAACTCAGTTCAGTTTATAACATAGAAAATTCAGTGGAGCTCTGAGAGAACATGCTAAACACCTACAGTAGGTTAATCTGAATGTCTCTGTGAGTCACTGATGAAATGAAGCTCTTTGTGTTGTTTTAATTAGAACGGTTCCAATAAAGGTCCTGATGGAACGACGTAGGTCTCTTTACCGCTGAGATTATATCCTCATATAAACTATTCGATTATTATAAGAAAACTTTAATTAAACTCCATTTGAATTAAACTTCACTCTATAGGATCAAATATTCATGTCATATAAAAATAATACAAATGAAACTATAAACAAATAATTCAATAAACTCTTGAATCAGTTAATCATTTCAATCAAACACAGCGTGATGCTCGGTGCCTCTCTCTCTGTGTCTGTCTTTGTAAAAGTCCGTTAGTGTAATGAAGGAAGGTCCCCATTTCAGATGCAGCTTCACTGTCTGCTTCAGTAAAACAGGGAGGTGAGGTGCATGATGGGATGTTTTTCTGAACTGATAAAGAAAATCCACTTCAATTTTATTATTTTTATTTGTCACTGTGAATGTCATTGTAATGTGTGTGTGTGTGTGTGTGTGTGTGTGTCTCGAGTGAAATGTGTTTTTTTACATATAAACTTATATTTCATACACAGGTTACTGTATTAGCATTTACATGTAGCTTAAACTACTTCCTGTAACAGAACTTCCTGTTGTAGCTCTGTCTCTAACTTTTTAGCTAAAATGTTAGATTTGAAGCCAAATAGTGAGTGTGAGTGTGAAAGAGTTGAAACATCACTTTTATTAATGTGCCTTTGAAAGTAAAGTCTGTGTCTTATACTGATGGTTTTATCTTTGTATGATTATGTTTTATAGTGTGTGTATTTTAAACTAATCCTATAGTCTTTAGTATGTATAATGTCATACCATGAATAAAGTCTGTTCTGTGAACACGCCATGGTTTCAGTTTGTGAACATTACTTTTAAATGAAGAGCTTTACAGGTGTTTACAGGTGTTTAGAGTTCTATGAGATCGTCTCCACTGCAGGATGAATAATGGAGAGAAACTGCGTAACATCGTCCAGGTTTTGATCTTAAAAACTCACCTTCAGAACCTGCTGATCAAATCAGCTCTCCTAGCTGTAAGGGGGTTGTGGAATAAAGAAACTATTTCTGAAGGTAACCACATGAGTGCATTCAGTAGTTTTAATGGTTGATGTTTAAACAAAGTCTTGACCAAATTCAGGTTGATGGTGGGGTGAGGATGTGGGACGTCTGAATGCTGCAGTGTGTGTAGATAAAAAAGGACAAGTGGAGTAATGAATGGATGAAGTGAACAACTGCAGATTCAGCACTGCTTTTATCCTCCAGCAGTTGGAACCTGCTGCATACACACTCTCATTCAACAATGGATTATCCCTGCATTATGTACATGTAATACACTTGTATCATCACTGAGTGTGTGTGTGTGTGTGTGTGTGTGTGTGTGTGTGTGGCTCAGTCCTCAGGAATGACTTTTGATCATTTTCCTCACTAATCATTTTTTAGTTTAACACACACAGTTAGTTTTATCCAGGACCCCAAACAGTTAGTGAGCATGAAGATTTCATTTGAAATGTTCCTGAATGACATTAATAGACTTGGTTATTATGAGCGGTTCACACATTGCTTTATTTAATATTACAGTCATTTCTCAAAAACATACACTATATCACATATAAAATATATACTATATATAATACTTAAGCCTTTAATGGTGTGTGCAGTTTTTTAGAGTTTTAAAGCACGTTGTGAATGTGATGCAGCGGCTCTTTGGTCTGTTTTAATTCATTTAATGCGCTTTTGTGAATTGGTTGCAGAACTTAATGCCTCGATGTGAATGCAGAACGTTGCCATGGTAACCGCTGTCCCCACCGTTCAGAACGCAATTACGTGATGACGCAGTACGTATATGAATGCACGCGGCACCTTCTCGGCCTTTAGTTTCCCGCCGCCACCTTGTGTTGTCGTCAATGCGCATGCGCACATCCGCTCCCGCCGAAGCCCGATCGTGGTGAGACGCAGAGCTCTGCGCGGCTCTTCTTAATGTTCTTTATTGTGTTTGAGATGAGATGAGATGAGATGAGATGAGATGGTGTGTGATGGTGTGTGAGAGTGTGCGGCAGCGCTGTGTGTGTGTGAGCGCCGCGCTGATGGAGGTCTGAGGTGTGGATGTGTTTCAGATCCTCCATGATGGAGACTGAAACATGGCTGAGACTCTGAGGCGTTTCTGTCTCCGTCCTGTTCCTCGCGTTAACGCTGCCGTCTCTAACGCTCGCTTTGTTTTACAGCCTGTCATTTAGAAGCGTGTTTGTGTCTGCTCTCTTTAATGTTAATAAGCTTTAAATGTGCTCTGTATTTCTGTCCTCTCAGAGGTAATGATTAATAAGCGCCGCTCTTTATTTATGAGGTAAAAACTTAACTCTGAACAAACTTTACACAGATAAGCCTTATGAAAATTCATCTTTAGGCGTTAATACATATTTTTAGACTTGCTTTTGTAATTCGTCTCTAAACTCCGTCGTCTTTCTGTTTAATGGTTTGTATTTAATGAAGTAATCCTGGTTTGTGGAGCGGCTCGGTTCGACGGTGATGTTTAAACTGCAGCGGTTTGCACCGGAACATCTCTCCATTTTAATCAGAATCCTAATGTTATTTATTTATATATTAGTTGATGTTTAGAAGTCAATCTGTAATTTATTTAACGATTAGCTTATGTGTGATGTGTGTTTAGTTCGGGTATGTCGTTCGTAATGATAGAATCTTTCATTATTAGTGTTAATTATTGTGTATTAATTAGTATTTAAGTCGCTGTTGTCCATGTGGACGATTTTAAGAGGATCGTGTGGCGTTGGCCTCGGCGCATGCGCAGTGTTGCGGTGACGCGTTAGGCTCGAGCTGACTGACGGTCCAGCGGCACGTGGCTGAGCTCGCCCTGCGTCTGTTCTGATCAGAGGTTATTAATTAAACACGCATTAAAACAAAGACCCTCTACACTCTATTGGGACAAACCTGCAGTTCGGTTTTAGTTATAGATGTGAGTTAAACTTTATAAAACATCCAACCTCTAACGCTACACCTCAGAACATGAAGCATTTCCCAGAAAGTGTTCAGGTCACGTGGGTCATATACCAGACTCCACGCACTTTAATTAGTAAACACAGACTGAAATGAAATCTGTTCTATCCCACAGACATTACAACAGTGGAACATCATGGCTGACTTAGACAAGTGAGTACCATCCCTCTGCTGCTCTGATGTACTGGGATTTGGGACCTGACCCATTAGGACTGCTGATGCTGAGTTTGTTTCCATAAGAATACTACTGAATTAAAACCCTTATACAGATTAGTTTGCTTACGCAAACATCAGCGTGACTGCTATGGCTTTAAACTAAGAGACAGTGAACAGTCCTGAAGCGTGGGAACCCGAGTGACATGATCTGTATTGTGGGACTAGATTACCATCACTGATTCTGAAAATGCACTGACTGGTGCTTTGAGGTGGTGCTGATGTTAGTGTTATGTGCCTTTTTCTTGTGATGCATATAAAGCTAATGTTTAATCTCTTTATTTAAACTGCCATTTGGTCCATGGTATCAGAATATTAGATTTGTTCTGGAAGAAAATCAAAAGTGTTAAAGCTGGGTACCTGCTGTCTGAAGTCTTAAACACATTATTTACTTATTTGATGTACTAACTAAATAACACCTTTTAAAACCTGAGTGGTTCCTACACCTATGTGTTTGATGTATTGATCTGAGACTCAGCAGATATAGAATCTCTCACACCATCTTATGCTGCCATTTAAATAACTGAGAACATGAGATTACTCATTCTGATCAACTTAACCAACCATACGCCGTATTTCTCAACATTGTCCCTATATGTTTGGCTAATTTACATAAATCAGTAGGTTTACTGGTTCCTGAAAAAATTGTTTATTCTCATGTGTCCATTCAGTAAAGAGCAGGCTGAGCTTGATCAAGCTGATATGGAAGATGTAGAAGAGGTGGAGGAGGAGGAGACTGGAGAGGACAATAAAGGTAAACCCACAAACTAAGACACTTCAGTCCTCAATGTGAACCGTCTGAATTTTCACTCAAAGTTTAAAGTAGTTTTTCTGTGTGCGTTTGATTTATTTTCTGTGTGCTACCTTTACCATTTGTGTTTCACACAGTTTAGTGCATGGTGCTGTTTGTCCTCTAATCCATTACACTGATTTATAGAATGTGATCATTCAGAGGAGGAAGTTGAGATTTCTCAGTAAACAATCAGCAGGTAGAGACCTGTCTTACTGTCTTAATCTCACAGATTCAGTCACACTGACCTGCTCTGACCCCTGAGTTCACAGATGCTGGTTTGGTTTGTTGTTGGAACATATAAATGTATTAAAGTCAGATTTAAAACTAAGTAATGTTTAGATTAAACTGCAGAACCCAGCTGGCTTAACCAGTTTATTAAAACCTCATGGTCCTGAGTCAGTCTGGCTTGGTTTAGTTGGTAAATGAATTTTAATTTGGGTTTATAGTGAAGTTAGAAGTCCAGGTTCATATAGCGGCTGATTGTGGAAGTACATTTTTGCTGCATTACAATTCTTTTTAAGTGTGTGTGTGGGGGGGTGAAATTGTCGAGGGGGAACCTTAATGTTTAATTTAAGATTACATGTAGTGACTCCACCCTTATGGAATAGTAAATCTGTGTATGTGCATCCACAGCTCGACAGCTGACTGTGCAGATGATGCAGAACCCTCAGATCCTTGCGGCGCTACAGGAGAGGCTGGATGGTTTGGTGGGTTCTCCATCAGGTTATATGGAAAGGTAAATATATGTTGCTTTATGGTGATGTAAATATGAACGAGTGGAACTGTAGGACTTGTGATCTGTGGCTCAGCATCTTCTTTCTCTCAGTCTTCCTCAGGTGGTAAAGAGGAGGGTGAATGCTCTGAAGAACCTGCAGGTGAAATGCGCTCACATTGAGGCAAAGTTCTATGAGGAGGTTCATGAACTGGAGAGGAAATATGCAGCACTGTATCAGCCTCTGTATGATAAGGTGTTTGTATACACACACACACACACACAGTTTGTAATCTTGAAGGTACTGTCATTTTAAGAAATAAATAATCTCTAAGATCATTAAAGGCTTTACAATAACATGCAGAAGAATTATACTATAAAAGAGTTTGTAATAATATTCAGGGATAAGCCTGCTAATAAATGATGGACTGTACACCTCCAGTGAGGTCCTTATACCTCAGACTGATCTGAAGCAGCAGCTCCACTCATCCTCCTGAACAGGAAGTTAATATCCTTTTCTCTTTTAATTATCAGAACCTCACTGATACAGACCTGAAGTCAGAAACGTTACCCTCTGTTTAATTCTGCTTTCAGTTTTCAGTCATTTTTAAATGTGTTTTGAGGTTGTATAGATCTTATTGTAGGACCTTCTAATGTTCAGATGTTAGGCAAGGGACAACAAAATTAAAGATTCTTTGCTCTGAACATTCATGTGAAGTTATTTATCTAAAATGTAAATGAGGGTGGAGGTGGAGTTTGTGGAATGCAATGGGTGGAGTCATGTCCTGCAGGTTTATTTGCTGGAATCCTGATTGAAATGTTTGTTTTTGTGTAACTTTCTTTTCTGTGTGTGTGTTTGTAGCGCAGTGACATTATTAAAGCAGTGTATGAACCCACAGATGAAGAGTGTGAGTGGAAACAGCCAGAAGAGGAAGAGTTATCGGTAAGAGTGCTTTGGGGTACTTTATGGTTCTATGGTTAATTAAATTGCAATTTAACTTCACTGTGTGAGAATGTCTTAACAGTTTTGTGTTTCTCAGGATGATCTGAAGGAGAAGGTAAAGGTAGAAGAGGAGAAGAAAGATGAAGAGAAAGAGGACCCTAAGGGAATCCCAGAGTTCTGGTTGACTGTTTTTAAGAATGTGGACCTGCTGAGTGAAATGCTGCAGGTGATGGACTGTCTGTTTACTGTGTGTGTGACACTGTTCCTCTCTGTGCGCTCAGCTGTGTCTGTTTGCTCACTGCCCTTTATTAGTGCACCCATTTCACCAACTGTCTGTTCTCCACAGGAACATGATGAACCCATCCTGAAACATCTACAGGACATCAAAGTGAAGTTCTCTGATGCGGGACAGCCCATGGTACCTTCACTAGCCCTGTTGCCAAGTCGACCACCTATAGCATTTAGCATTAGACTTTTTTTGTCCATGTATTTATAATGGTGCTAATTCGATTATATGATGTAAATTAGTGTCCTATATCAGTTTGTGGTTTATAGTCTCAACCGATTTACAGCATTTTAACCCCAGAAAAGAGGTTAAACCTTGAGAGAGACCTTGTGAGGACCGTGGCTCTGTGGGGGCTTGTCCTCCCTGAGCATCTAAACAGAGTTAACAGTATTATACACATTACATATGTTTATATTTGAGTATTCAGCCCAACAGTACCATCTGCACCAACAGAGTCTGCAGTCTCTCCAGTTAAGGTGCTCAGAAGTCCTAAATGTTGCCTCCTGGCAGGGTGATGGTTCTGTTCAGTCGAAGTTCTGTATGTCCTATTATTAATTAATTTTAGGGGAGTTGTTCAGGTTGAGTTCTAATGATATTAGTAATGTTAGTGTTAAAGATTGATCACAACACCCATGTGATTCATAGGCTGAGACATTCAGCACTATAAACTCTACACATCTCTTCCAGAAGAACTTGCTCTAAAAATCTGTAGGGAAAATAAAGGTTTTGAAACCAGATTGGCTAGGCGGGTAATATAACTTCCTCCTGAACTACTCACATGTGCTGTTCTCTCATTCCTAATTTATTTAGGATAAAAAGCATCTACTAAATGATAATCAGTAGAGCAATATAACTATAGCTTTAATAAAGCATGGTGCTGTTTCTAACTGTTGTGCCCCCTTCTGTTTCTGTAGAGTTTTACATTAGAGTTCCACTTTGAACAGAATGATTTCTTCTCCAATACAGTTCTCAGTAAGACATATAAAATGAGATCAGAGCCTGATGAATCTGATCCGTTCTCATTTGATGGTCCTGAGATCATGAGCTGTACTGGGTATGTATTTCACCCTCCTGTTTACCACCTGTCACCTTAAAATAAACTTCATGGTTCCATTTAACTGTACCACAAATTTTATGTAAAAATTAATTTACGGATATATATACTTTGTGTATGTAGGAGTACGATTGAGTGGACTAAAGGAAAGAATGTTACTATGAGAACTATAAAGAAGAAACAGAAGCATAAGGGTAGAGGAACTGTGAGGACGGTTACTAAAACAGTTCCTAACGATTCCTTCTTTAACTTTTTCTCTCCTCCGGAAGGTAGGCGCATCTTTGTGTGTGTTTATGTCTATATGATGTTACTGTGATTCTCCAGTGCTGATTAAATGTTTAAGAGGTTATAAAAATCATGGATTATGGAGTTTAAACTTTATGAAACTGGTTTTATGTTATTTGTTTTGTTTATTCAAATTAGTAATGCTCTTTCTGTTTTGTTCTCAGTACCTGAAAGTGGAGAACTGGTGAGTACAGTGAACACACACAGGTTCTGTTAGACCACTCGATTCATATTTTAGAACAGTTGGGTTTCTGCTGCCTGTCCCGTGCCTGTAATGGGGGGTGGGCTCACCATGCTGTCAGTAAAGAATTAAGGTTACATTATTGTGTAGCACTTACTGATTAGTTTGTTTTGGCTGCAGATTCTTGTAAGAAATGCTGGCACGTTTAAATAAGTTCTGCTCTGGTTTTAGGATGAGGATTCTGAGGCCATCCTTGCAGCCGATTTTGAGATCGGACACTTCATTAGAGAACACATTGTACCCCGTGCTGTGCTGTACTTTACTGGGGAAGCCATTGAGGATGATGATGATGATGTGAGTAGCTTTAAAACTTGGTGTACCATACATTCACTTAATGAAACCATATCACAAACTACTGTTACAGTACAGCAGAAGATTCGTGGCTAAAATACCAAAGGCCAGTTTATCAATCAACACTGAAACACACCTTAAACTTAATACTGACCGGGGGCTCAGGCTATGCTGTCTCACGCTACAATTAGATTAATTACATTCAATTAATTGGATGTAATGAGTATAAATGGTTTATTACTTAACCGGCTTCATAGGGGGGAAAAAAATTAATGTGCCCAAAGACATTTAAACATTTGAATAAGTGTTTGTTATAGTATCACTTCTCACTGAAGCTTTAACAGGCTTTGGGAAGCACACAAACCCACTGCAGTGCTGTTTTAATCACAGTGGATCAGATCGCTCGTATGTTAACACATTCATTCATGTTAATGCGCTCACCCTCACTGCGCTGTTCCTTTTCTAAAGATCATTCCGTTTTAAGAGAACCTCTGTTTCTGAACTCTACCATACTTTATTTTACTTGTTTTCTACCTCAGTTACCTAGGAACTTAAAATTAATTGGTGGGTTTCATTAGATCAGTACAGTTTAATTTACACAGTTATAAATGTTAAGTTGATGGATTATTGATTTGTTTATTATGGTTATTTAACATTTTGAAATATGAACATAATGGAGTGAACGGTGTTGGACCTATTGTGTTTTTTATTGATTTTATTTTTTAAGAATCCTTGTTTAAAATTTAAGAACTGTATTTAAGAACCTGTATTTTATTAAAGAATCTTCCATTTATACTAAAGCAGTAATCCTCTCTCTTTCTCTCTGTAGTATGATGAAGAGGGGGAGGAAGCTGATGATGAGGTGAGCCTTTGGGATTAACCTCCTTGGGGTTGAGTATTAAACATGATCGTGTGATTCTCAGGCAGTTACTAATGAGAGGACAGTTGGGTTAACAGGAAGATGACTGATGGGATGGGGCGGTAGCCTGACCACCACAATAATATAAACTGGACAATGCAATAACTAATGTGATGCAATAACAATCTGCAGATAAAAAAAGAACATTTTATAATCTATACTGTCTGTTTATTTCTGTTTCTTTTGCTACTGGCCTCTTAACTTCCAAAAGGGATAAATAAAATCTCATTTAAACTTTAATGTAAAGGACCATGTGACTGCTACAGCAGAATAGTTACCCATAATTCCACTGTACACAGAACAATCTTTGTTCTTTGTATACTGTTTGGAACCTCAGCACCATTTCCTAATGAAGATTGGATGCTGAGTTCTGATAAGGTGTGTGTGTGTGTGTGTGTGTGGTAGGAGGGTGAGGAGGAAGCAGACGAGGAGAACGATCCAGATTATGATCCAAAGGTGAGAACGTCTCTAAACCCTCTTCTCTATTCCGTTTAATGTATGAGTTCAACATACAGAATGTCCACAGTGAGCAGTGCAGCTCACACACTGCACACTGGCCACTTTATTAGGAACGCTTCTCCGTTGGTGCCAGTAGTGTTTCTAAAATTTAAAATCTTAGTACAGTGTGATGGACTCACACTTAAGTGGTTGATACCAGATGAAGCTTTTCTTCAGGATAGTTTAACAATACATAAAAATCTGTTCAATCAAATAGTTTAAATGTATTTATAGAATATCATGTTGACACTGCTCATGCCACATCATTTGAGGACAGTGTCCCTTATGAAGTGTCCATGGAACAGTTAAACCCTTGTTGTAACTTACTATTATTGACATAATATTGCAGCTTCTCCTTCATCGTCACTGAGCACTTTGTGTGTTTTCTCACTCAGGTATAAATGGTGTGTGTATATAACCTGAACCTCTGGTAGGTAACAGGTGTGATTCATTAACCTGCCCCCTTTTACCCCCGAGTTGTGTGTGTGTGTTCTGTGTTAGCACCGTGAGTTTGCATATGTCTCTGTACCTTCTGTATGTTGAAGCTCAGCCTCATTTAAAATCATTAGTACTTCAATCAGCTGATTAATTGAGCAGCTCAGACATGCATGATGTCATTTCCAGTATGAACTCATCACATGTTAGTTTTAATGTGTTAGAAGCTTTTCTATAACCCACCCACACAAAACCCATTAGTATAGTAAAATATTAACTCATTTTTTGGACGATGTAAAAACAGCTTGTAACACTCAGTGGTGTGTGTGTGTGTGTGTGTGTACAGACGTCATGTTAATTACTTTACTGGGGAACCAGTGAAAGGTCTAAATTTACCCATCAGACATGCTCAGTGAGTTTGATTATGCAGTTTAAGACCAGCAGCTGGAACAGACATGGTGATGCAGCTCCTTGCTGCATTTGCTTTTTTTAAAAATATTTTAATATTTATTGTGAACTAAAATTGGTTTGTAGTCTGATATGTTTATCCTGAGTCATGTGTGACCACTGTATATGATTTAAGAAGTTATGTAGCAGAACGTCCTCAGACTGAACCACAGAACACTTATTCCACCTGTTCTGACATCCTTCTGAATGGAGCTCAAATATACACTCCTGATCTCTACCCTAGTCTTTAGGAGTCCTGCAGCCTGTCCCAGCAGGCACTGGATGATTGGTTGACGTGTTCTTGTATATTGAATGTGTAGTAACTTCATACCCTCCCGTACTTCAGCACTCAGTGGTTCCTCATGAAACCTCCATGTGACCTCACTGCTGAGATGATCCTGCAAAGTCTAACAGCTCCACCTCTGATTTATTCACAATAATGCACAACCTGGAGTGTCTTGCTTTTATAAAATGCTTACGTTTTTAAAAATTAATTTAAAGCATAATCAATAATCTGGTCTTCTGTGATGTAATCAGGTTTCCAAAGTAAATGCTGATTGCTGAGTAACACAATTCTGGTTTCTCTGGCGATCAATAGTTTTTTATTCAGATCTGTTCCGTTTGTGAGACTGCAGTAGCGCCACCCCAGGGTTGTGTATTTGTAATCAGTGTGTAGTTGTGTGCTACCTGCTCATTTTCATGAGGGTTCAGACACCAGAGGTTCTAAGCTCTGCTGATTAAAGGTTCTTTTGTGATTGGTGTCCTTGGTGGGTGGAGCTTTATGACTCAGCAGTTCATCATACTGACCAATCATGTGATCAACCTAATGGTGCCTGGACCCTGATGTTTGCAGCTTGTTTTTAACCCCCCCCCCACACAAGACATTTGGTTTATCATTGTTATGGTCTCACTGGTACCAAACAGACCCATTAGGAACCTTAATTCTAAATATCATTGTGTGTGTCTGTTACAGAAGGATGCAAATCCCCCAGCGGAGTGTAAGCAGCAGTGACCGCCTCCTGCCCCCCCCCCCCCCCCCCCCCCCCCCCCCCCCCCCCCCCCCACCCCCCCCCCCCCCCCACATCAGTTTTGTATTTCTCTGTTAGGGTTAAACACACTCTGCTGATACACACTGGGTTCTGCTGTATCATTCTGGAAGGTTAACTTAAACACATTAGATTCACTAGCATCTCTTTCTGTCACTCAACATTCCTGCTCTCTGATTGGCTCAGCCTTCAAGCTTTAGTGATGTAGCTCCGCCCCAAGCTGCTAGTGCCACTCAGGAATTAACATTTATAAATCACATCTGTAATTGCACCCTGTTCTGCTCTGAGTGAGCGGGTTCTGATCAATTCCCCTTCAGTCCTTATTCTAGTTCTGTAAATCCCTTCGTCGTTGTTTTAGACTTCTTTCTAACTTGCAGTGTGGAATAGGCTCCGCCCCATTCTTGCCTTTTCATTCTCTATGGCAGTTTTTTTTTGAAGTGGTTGAAGCTTCACCCCTTGACAGTAACGGTCAGGGGGTGGAGATCCCCAACATGAGGCATGCGATGGGATCCCTAACATTACAGCACTTATACAGGTTGAGTATGGTCCAAGTCCTGCTTTCTGATTGGCTGAAACAGAAAGCTCTTCCCGGTGGCACTGCTGTGGTGGAGAGCCGAAGCCGATCGGCGGAACCCGACGGCTCCTCACATCTGTACGTGGCCGTGGTTCTAATGTGTTAACAGCCGAGTGATTTATCCCAGAATGCCGTGTGTATTTACTGTAACTGATTAAGTCTTATTATAATAAACCTGTTACCGTGGCTCCGCTTCCTGTCCACTACTTCCTGTCTGGGGTTTCTGTTCACATTTATTTTGTGATGGAGGTCAGATTGTTGCAGGTGTGAGGTGTGGATGGTGCAGTGAAGGTGGAGCGGGGGGGGGGGGGGGGGGGGGGGGGGGGGGGGGGGGGGGGGGGGGGGGGGGGGGGGGGGGGGAGCGAGGTAGCTCAGTGGTCAGGGTGTTGGGCTGTCAATCTGAAGGTTGTGGGTTCAAATCCCAGGTCCAATAAAGTTAACAGTGGGTTCTGGTGTAAGACCCTTAACCCTCACAGGTGGAGATGCGGTGGTGGGGGGGTGGTGGTGGTGGGACCCCGTGTGACGTCATATAAAGCCTCGCTGGCGGGTGGACTGACGGCTCTGCTTCCCCACGGCGTGTTCAACCCACGGAGCAGAGGGGACGTCACCGAAACTGCGCGTGTGAGGGAGTGACGTCACCGCCGCCGAGCGTTTGAAAGCCTGACGTCGTGCGTCCACGCCCTCGGTGCGCGCGCGCGCGTGTCTGTGGGGTGCTGATGATGCCGCAGAGCGCGCGGGTTCTGAAGCTGGGGGTTCTGGAGAAGCGGAGCGGCGGCCTGCTGCAGCTGTGGACCCGACGCCGCTGCACGCTCACCGAGGACGCGCTGCTCCTGCACAAGCACCCGCGCGGAGGCGGAGGCGCCCTCCCGCACCCCGCCAAGGAGCTGCACTTCTCCCGCGTGCGCACCGTGGACTGCGTGGAGCGACAGGGCGAGCGCTGCTACTTCACCGTGGTCATGACGGACGGAAAGGAGATCGATTTCCGGTGCGGGGCGGAGGAGGGCTGGAGCGCCGAGATCACGCTGCAGATGGTGCAGTACAAGAACCGACAGGCGGTGCTGGCAGTGCGCTCCACCCGCCACAAGCAGCAGCTGCTGAACGCGCACAGGGCGGGGGACGGCCCGGCACATCCAGCTGCGCAGCCCCCCGCACATCCAGCTGCGCAGCCGGGACCTGCAGCTGCAGAGAGAGAGAGCACGCGCCCCAGCACAGCGGTGAGATAGAAACAGCGGTGTTCGGGTCACATCGTCCTCCACCTTCATCACAAAACATCTCATTCATTTTATATTTTAATAATCGGTTTAAATCCGACACCGCGGTCTTTAGATCTGCTCACGTGATTTAAACTGAAACAGTTCAATGAGCAACATTTAACATGAAAGAGTTCTCCATCCAACATCTGTTTTAAAGACTGTTAGTAGATCAGCTGCACCATCACACGACATTCTCCCAAAACCTCCAACCCAGAGATCAGATCAGATCAGAGCAGGTCAGATCAGATGAAAGCAGATCAGATCAGATGAGATCAGATGAGATCAGGTCAGATCAGATCAGGTCAGATCAGATCAGATGAGATCAGATCAGATGAGATCAGGTCAGATCAGATAAAAGCAGATCAGATCAGATGAGATCAGATGAGATCAGGTCAGGTCAGATCAGGTCAGATCAGATCAGATGAGATCAGATCAGATGAGATCAGATGAGATCAGATCAGATGAGATCAGGTCAGATCAGATAAAAGCAGATCAGATCAGATGAGATCAGGTCAGATCAGATGAGATCAGGTCAGATCAGATCAGATGAGATCAGATCAGATGAGATCAGATCAGATGAGATCAGGTCAGATCAGATAAAAGCAGATCAGATCAGATGAGATCAGATCAGATGAGATCAGGTCAGATCAGATCAGATGAGATCAGGTCAGATGAGATCAGATGTGTGTGAAGATGTGCAGTAAATCTTCAGGAGGTTCGGGTTCTGCGCTCAGGTCTCACTCGGTGCGTTTCTGTAGAACACTGCAGCTCTGCTGGAACTCTGGGTTCTTCTGTCGGTCATTTATTATTAATGTGTTCCAGTTTCGATTAGAAAACATCATCTCCTTCAAATGGAACCACACCATCTAACTGTACTGCAGGGATAGGAACCAGTACCCATTTATTTATACCAATTTAACGAATCGGTTTTGCATTTGTTCAAAAATTAACGTAAATAAAAATGAACTCCAATGTTTCTTTACAGAGAGTTAACCAACAGTGTGTGTCAATAGAATTTCGCTGTGTGTGTGTGGTGTGTGTGTGTGTGTGTGTGTGTGTGTGTGTGTGTGTGTGTGTGTGTGTGTTTGCAGGATGAACATTGAGCATCTTGAACATTTTGATGGACAGAAAGTTGGAAGCTGAAGATCCACCATGAACTTTACAGAATGTGTGTGTGTGTGGGGGGGGGGGGGTCTGTAATTAACGCTGTTAAATCTGCTTTCATGATTAATAAACACCATTTTGTCGGTTGCTTTTGATTTCTGTTGGTTGTTTTGGTGAATGTTAGAGTTTCGCTTTAGTTAAATGTTTTTTTAAAAAGTCAGTTCTTTAATAAAATCAACATTAATTCATCTGATCAAGGCCACGCCTTCGAGGCTCCACTCCGGCTGGTGGCGCTATCGCACAGAACACGTTTCAACTGCAACAAAGAAGTAAACAAGAACATCCGGTAAAAGAACAATAATGGCGGCCTTCGTGAGGACAGATGTGAGAGCCGCCGCCGCAGATCAAAGGGAAAGAAAGCCTCAGAATTCAGGTAAAAATGACGTCATCAGTCCAGGTGTTTGCACTGACGCTGCGCTGCACCGCGGTTTGGCGCGAGGCCGTTTACAGAGAGTTAGGACTCGATTTAAAGAGAAGCACGTGATTCACCTGAATAAATAATGAATTCCTCCAGATGTTTCAGAAGAGAATTCAGTTCTCAAAGTAAATCAGGAACCAAAGTGATTGATTAATTGATTGATTGATTGATTGATTGATTAGTGATGATGATCAATACAGATCAGTGAGGTTAGATTCAGGTGTTTGAATCAGTGGCATGATGATCAGACTGAAAGGTTTTACTACTGTCTCCAAAAGTGTGTTTATACACACACACACACACACACACACACTCAGAGAGACACACACACACAGACACACACACACAGTGAGTGTTGGTAGGTTCTCTCAGATCTCAGAGTTCTGGATGTAAAATCTTTAAATTGCTCGTTGCCGTTCAGACCGTTGAAGTCGTTCTCGTTTACATTATTCAATCTGTACGGCTGCTGACCCTCACTGACCCGACTCACTGACCTTTACTGACCCTCACTGACCCGACTCACTGACCTTCACTGACCCGACTCACTGACCTTTACTGACCCTCACTGACCCGACTCACTGACCCTCACTGACCCGACTCACTGACCTTTACTGACCCTCACTGACCCGACTCACTGACCTTTACTGACCCTCACTGACCCGACTTACTGACCCTCACTGACCCGACTCACTGACCTTTACTGACCCTCACTGACCCGACTCACTGACCTTTACTGACCCTCGGTCCTCACAAGGTTTCCTCCAGACCGTGGGGGGTGGAGCATGGAGCTGCGGCTCAGGGGCTGAAGATTGAAGTTTGTTATCTGCAGGGGGTCAGACGTGTGCTTTGAGATGTTGGTGGTCAGACACGTCCTGAGGGGGGCGCTACACAGAAGGCTCTTGGTGGAACCCCAACCTGGATCAGCTTGGTTGGGCCCTTGAGTGAGGCCCCGTACGGGGCCCCGCACTCCTGAAACACAGCAAACGGCTTTTAACGCTTCTCTCCCCGAATGTGTCCGGTGGAGGTTCCGTGTTGGATGGAGATCTGCTGACGGTACCTGACGGGTGGGCGGAGCCTGCGTTTCACAGAGAAGATAATCCACACGGTTTGTTGGAGGAGAGCAGCTTTGCCACCCTGTTCCCCAAATACAGAGAAGCGTATCTGAGAGAGTGTTGGCCCCTCGTACAACAGTCCCTGAGTGACCTCGTAAGCACACACACACACACACACACACACACACACACACACACACACACACACACACACTGGATACTTTATTTGGTAAACCTACTAATTTCATTTTTAATTGTGTCCTGTGTAGTTTGTAATGTATCGTGTGTGTGTGTGTGTGTGTGTGTGTGTGTGTGTGTGTGTGTGCAGTGTATCAGTGCTACTCTGGATCTAATTGAAGGCAGTATCACTGTAAACACAACCAAAAAAACCTTTGATCCTTACGCCATCCTGCGAGCGCGTGACCTCATCAAACTCCTCGCACGCAGCGTTCCTTTTGAACAGGTTTTACATCTTCATCATCTTCACCTTAATCATCTTCATCATCTTCATCATCTTCACCTTAATCATCTTCATCATCTTCATCATCATCATCACCATCACCATCATCTTCACCTTAATCATCTTCATCATCATCATCACCATCATCTTCACCTTAATCATCTTCATCATCTTCATCATCACCATCATCTTCACCTTAATCATCATCATCATTATTATTATTATTGTTGTTCTAATCATTATTGTAATGTTTAGTATCGTATTTATAACCAGTTTCTTTGATCGATGCTTCTCTCGATGGTGTGTGTGATGGTGTGTGTGATGGTGTGTGTGTGATGGTGTGTGTGTGTGTGATGGTGTGTGTGATGGTGTTGTGTGTTGTGGTGTGTGTGTGATGGCAGGCCGTGAGGATCTTGCAGGATGATGCGGCGTGTGATATTATTAAAGTCGGGACGTTGGTCAGGAACCGAGAGCGCTTCATTAAACGCAGACAGAGACTCATTGGACCTAAAGGCTCCACTCTGAAGGTTTGTGGAGACGAAATGAAAGGCGCTCTCACTCTGAGCTTCTGTAAACGCAGCACGTCATTCCAGCAGAAGCTTCTCTCGACTCTCACTTCTTTGTTTTTTTTTTTTTTTGGTTTGTTTTCTTGTCATTGTCAGTCACGTGGTTCCACTGGTTCCGTTTGCTTAGAGTATAGAGTTTTGTAAAGCTGCACTGTTGTACAAACAAAATCAGTTTAAACTCATCGGTAATGATGTGTCAGCTCCACCAGGTGGCAGTATCACTCTGTTTACATGTTTAATTTAGTATTTTGTGTAAAAGTGTGTAAATGTTCTCACACGCGTTTGTGTGCAGGCTTTGGAGCTCCTCACTAACTGCTACGTGATGGTTCAGGGAAATACAGTTTCTGCACTTGGACCTCACAGCGGCCTGAAGGAGGTACGTTCACGCTCATGTTTATAAAACAGGTGGTTCCATGCCTTAAATCTGATTGGCTGAGCCGTTTGTCCAGCCATGACATCATTGACACACCTCTGTGCTTCACATTTGTATCGGTGCATCAGATTATTAAAACTGATGTCTGCAACTCAATCTCAAACCTCTGTTTTATTAACAAATAATAATAATAATAATAATAATAATAATAATATTATATAATAATAAGTAATATTATATAATAATAATAATATTATATAATAATAATATTATATAATAATAAGTAATATTAATATTATATAAGGCATGGTGACTTAGTGGTTTAACATGTTCTCCTCTCAGCGCTAGGGATTCGCGGTTCGAATCCCCATCTGGGTGGAGTTTCCATGTTCTCCCCGTGTCTGCGTGGGTTTCCTCCGGGTCCTCCGGTTTCCTCCCACAGTCCAAAAACATGGATCAAGTCAATTGAGTTCTCCAAATTGCCCCATATAGAGTGTGTCTGTGTGAGTGAGTGTGTGTGTGTGTTCAGTGATGGATTGGCGCCCTGTCTTGGGTGTATCTGCCCAGCGCCCGAGATGTTCTCCCCTGGATGGGCATGGGGAACCCCACCGCGACCCTAATAGAGGATTAAGTGGGAGATAATGAATGAATGAATATTATATAATAATAATAGGGTCACACAGTGGCTTAGTGGTTTAACATGTTCTCCTCTCAGCACTAGGGATTTCAGGTTCGGATCCTAATCTGGGTGGAGTTTCCATGTCCTCCCCGTGTCCGCGTGGGTTTCCTCCAGGTTCTCCGGTTTCCTCCCACAGTCCAAAAACATGAATCAAGGTGAATTGAATTCTCCAAATTGCCCCATATAGAGTGTGTTAGTGTGTGTGTGTGTGTGAGTGATAGATTGGCACCCTGTCCTGTTCTCCCCTCGATGGGCAACCCCCCCCCCCCCCCCAGTAGAGGACAAAGCAGAAGATAATGGATGGATTATAATAATAATAAAGCACTCGAGGTTGTGTATTATTTTAAATAAATCACAGGAAATAACCCTCCTAATTTATGCTCTCTAGTGACTTATTACTTTAACACACACACACACCCACACACACACACACACAGCCATACTCATATCAGTGTTTCTTTGGTTTTAGGTACGGAAAGTAGTTTTGGATACGATGAAAAATATTCACCCTATTTACAACATCAAGGTAACATCAGAGCGGGCGTCCTCATCACACACACACACACACACACACACACACACACAGTCTCCATCACTGCTGCAATAACCCTGATTGTTTACAGTGGGGGTGTGTATGTAGTAATCTCTGTCTTTTGTAGACGTTGATGATAAAGCGCGAGTTGGCGAACGATCCGGAGTTACGCTCTCAGAACTGGGAACGATTTTTACCAAAATTTAAACACAAACATCTTTCAAAACGACAACAACCCAAAAAAAAGAAACTTAAGAAAGAATACACACCGTTTCCACCAGCCCAACCGGAAAGCAAGGTAGACACACACACACACACACACACACACACACACAGAGGGATGTAACCATACACACACACTAACCCTCATAAAATTTTGATCAATTTCTCTGAAGATAATTTAGGGAGTGATTTTGTAATTGATATGAGATGGGGGAGGGGAGGTCGTTATTTGGGATTATGATAGATGGGGGAGGGGAGGTCGTTATTTGGGATTATGATAGATGGGGGAGGGGAGGTCGTTATTTGGGATTATGAGAGTTTGGCTGGGTTCGTTAGTTTGGGGTAAAATGTATGAGATTTAATTTGCAGGTGGATCGAGATCTCGCTACTGGAGAATATTTCCTGCGTGAGAAAGAGAAGCGCCGGAGGAAGATGAACCAGATCAAAGTAAGACCTGCTGTAATGGATTTAGGAATTAAGGATGTTTTGGACATGACGTTGTGTGGATGTTGTATTAACGTTGTGAGGATGTGTGTTCAGGAGAAACAGGCTGAAGCACTGCGGAAAAAACAGGAACAAAGACAGAAAGCTTTTATTCCTCCTAAAGAGAAGACGCCTTTAACGAAACGCACTGACGGTGAGAAACCGTGACCTCCGCTCTGCCGCCATCTTTATTTCATACATTCATTTTTAATTCCATCTGTTTCTGTTTGGTTTTTGTTAATCTGAATCTCTCTGTCTCTCTCAGGTCTTACAGGAACGAACCTTGATCTTGATGTCCTCAAAGAAAAAGTGAGAAAAGCAAAGAATAAGAAAATCGGTGCTCCGCCTCCAAACCCTGCACCAGCTTCAGCTACTGCTGCGAAAAAGCAGAAGCCTTAGGTTTGGTGCTTTAGAGTCTGATTTCACCTTTAAATCTCATAAACATTATAAACCTTTAGCTTTGAGTTTGAATAAAACACAAAATAAATCTCCTGAACTTTTTATTTTACTCAAGAAGGTAAGAATATTACTGGGTTTGTTTAAAATAATCCAGATGGTATGAGGTTCTAAGCAGAAGGAGAACTGTAGTCTAACTGTAGAGCTACAGAGTGGAAGCATTGAAATAAAGACAGGAGGTTTAAATGGAGCCGAGCCAGTTTTGATTAATAATGAAATTTATTGGATATAAGCAAAAATGTTTGAGTTCCGGAGCTGAACGATATAAACTGTGATGAATATGAAAAGAACAGAGACGAGTCTGATGATGACCGCCGCGATACAGAACCTGAAATCATCAGACGGTCCGGAGAGCCGACCTACACAGACAAAAACATTATACAGTACACACACACACACACACACACACACACACACACACACACTGTGAAGTGTAACTTACGTATTGGACCGTCACGAGTCATGTTCCCTTCACACCCACAAATTAGATGTGAACACACACACACACACACACACACACCAGAATAAATAAGTCCAGCTGTCTATAAACATGAAATCATTAATTAATTATATTTAAATGTCTCGACTCACGACAGAGGTTCTGCTGACAGTCCTCACTTTCACAAGAGCTACAGGAACTGCCCTGTTCATATGGTTTCACACCTCTAATGTTCCCACTGCACACACACACACACACACACACACAGATGTGGAACAGATGCAAGTCTGAATGTTTTTCAAGTGAAAATTAAAAGACTAAATATTTTAAAGGTTTAACTGAAACCTAACTCTGTTACCTGCTGCTGATTTTAAACTTTCTATTATTTCTTTGAGAACAAAGACACATAACGGTATTGGACATTAAAATAAATCTTTATCATCAATACTGATAGGAATAATGGGGTGGACGGGGTAATTGTACTGTCATGTCCCCCCCCCCCCCCCCCATTACAGAACCACCTTCAGGAATTAAATCCATTCTGTCACTCTGTGGCTTTAATGTCCAAATGAATCTGAATTAATTTGGTGATCTAATGAATTATAAACATTAAAACATTTTGTTCATAATTGATTTATTTTCTTTATCATTAAAAGTTCTCTCTCTGTTCTGAGATGGAGGACTGAGGGTGAGTGCAGCACGATGTTCAGCTTTGTACATTAAAACTTTATTATTTTGTAGTATGTACTTATTAACGACACAGAATGAAGACTGTGTGTGTGTGTGAGAGAGAGAGTTCACACTCACGCTGGTGCGTAGTTACAGGTGAAGATGAATCCTGGTCGATGTGAGAAACCCGTTTTCTGTACACCGTTCGGACAGTTAATCACAGCACAGCCAACTTTATATGACTCCGCCCACACCACCTGTAATCACAGGGACTTTAAAGAATGTGTGTGCTTTTAGATGGTACACCATCTCTCAGTGTGTGTGTGTGTGTGTGTGTGTGTGTGTGTGTGTGATAACCTGTGTATAATGACCGCATATGCTCCTGCATTCTTGTGTTTCATAATTATAATGGTACGTTTCGTTAATCCAGCTCTGTATGGCAGCAGCAGCATCGAAGGCCGATTCTGAAGTTTTTGCCCACAGGTTCTCCCCCACTGACCTGAAGAACCGGTGACCTCGATGTTTATTGTGAATAAAAAGACATTTTCTTCCCCAGTCTCTTGCCAGAATTGCAAGGTCTTCATCCCACGACTGAAACACACACACACAGACACACGTATGTTATTATTTAAACATGCAGTCATGGAGGAAACTCATCTGAAGAGCATATCTCTCAGAACATTGATCTGAAACTGCAGAGCCATGTCTCAGTGAAGAGTCAGAGGCTCAGACCTGAACCCTTCTGTTCTGAGGGAGGAAGGAGCTCTGCAGGAACATTTATGAACTGAATTGAATTTGTAAAGAAGATGTTTATCGTCTTGAATAGCAGCTCAGAGCTCAGAGCCCATTCCTCTGTACAGAACTCAGCTCAGTTATGTTGGGTTTCCTCCCACGAGCTGCCTTAGGTTCTCCAACAGCAATTCTTTTGGATTAAGATCAGGACTGACTATTTTCACAAACTTTATTCTTTGTTAGAATCACTTCAGATTCTTCACTTTGTTGTCTTTGCTGCACGGCTCACAGACATCCTGCATGTCCTGACATTTATCTTTAGAAAGTGTTATAGAATTCATTGTTCTATCAATAATGATTAGCTGTTCTGGTCCAGATGCAGTGAGTCAGGCCCAACCCATGATCCTACCACCACCATGCTTCTCTGAGGTGTTGAGGCGTCCCCTGCAGTGCTTTTATTTCTTCTAACAAAACACAATTTAATCTGTTCATTAAACAACTTCCAACGGAGACGTTAGTATCTGATGTGTTTTTGTTGAACCTGAGAGTGAAGTATAACCTGTGTGTGTGTGTGTGTGTGTGTGTGTGTGTGTGTGTGTGTGTGTGTGTGTGTGTGCTCGCGCGCAGTACTTCTCACCATATAGCGCATGTTCTTTGCAGAAGGCAGGACGTTGGTACGAGCTTGGTTGTGAGCACTCAGACATTTGCTGATGAAGACGGCGTCGTTAATGTCGGGAAGAGAGTTTTTACTGAAGCAGAAGACGAGAATCTCCACCATGAAGATCAGAAACATGGAGGAAGTTTTCACCATGATCAGCAAATGTGTGTGCTAGACAAAGAAATAACATCACACACACACACACACACACACACACACACACACACACACTGACAGCAGGAAGGAAGTTGATGAAATAAGATGTCAGGGTGTGGACCTCCCCCTCCCCCCATGAGCTGCACACTTTAATCTGTATTCTCTGACTTCTTTAAAAATCGGGGTTTAAACAAGATTCATCATGAATGCAAAACCAACCCTACATTATGATTATAATATTAATTTTTCATTATCTCATTATTTAGGGAGTGGTATCTCAGTGGTTTGGGTGTTGGTTATCAATCTGAAGGTTGGGGGTTCAAATCCCAGGTCCACTGAAGTTACTGATGTGGGTTCTTGAGCGAGACCCTTAACCCTCATTGCTGCAGGGGGCGCTGTGATGAACCCTGTGCTCAGCTTGTATGTCGCTTTGGATAAAAGCGTCCAATAAATGACCAAATGTAATGTAATTAAATTTAATTAATTCTCTTTGAACTCTAAAATAAAAGAAAACGGATAGATCAAACAAACCCATCATTACGTCACCAGCAACCTACAGAAACCCCTCAGTGAGCTGTGATCAGTGCTCTGTAAATGGTGATTGGTGATGAGTGATTGATAATCAGTGATTGATAATCAGTGATCGATAATCAGTGATTGATAATCAGTGATCAATAATCAGTGATTGGTGATGAGTGATTGATAATCAGTGATCGATAATCAGTGATCGATAATCGGTGATGAATGATCGATAATCGGTGATCGATAATCGGGTTGCGCACAGGCGTACGCAGCGCAGAGGGCCATGACGTCAGTGTGGTACCCATGGTGCAACGCGCGGTGGAGGAGCATGATGGCGGACGCGGCGGATGGCTGTGAGAGAGAAGCGGGCTGCGTCCCCCTGCTGCACCCGGAGGTACTCCCGCTCCGCGCCGCCGCGGGCTGGGCGTCGGGTTGAACCGGGGAGACCGCGGCTCCGGCGGCGGGGCTGAGGGCGCGCTCTGTCGGGCGGGCGGAGCCTCCTCTCTGGGTCGGGTGCTAACATGCTAAAGCTAAGCGCGGTCCCTGCGGCGCGGCTGATTGATCTGCTCGTCGGGGGTTCGGATTGGGGGGGTGCAGGGGGGGGGGGGGGGGGGGTCGCTGCGGTTCGGATCTGAAGCTTTATGTTTTATGTTGTTATTGTTTTAAGATGCTTTTAGCATGAGCGGAACTGATGACGTCAGGATGCTGCAGCACGGGATGCTGTGTGTGTGTGTGTGTGTGTGTTTTGTGACGTCACGATGTCACTTTTCGGTTGATGAAAATCAAGTCGGTGACTCTGGGAACGGCGTTCCTCATGATGACGTCATAAATGAACCACGAGCCGAGGGTTCTGCAGGATCAGCATGTAAATAAAGAGGGTTAGAGAGAGGGATCCCCAAAATAATACCCCCCCCCCCCACATCTGTGGAACCTCTGGATGATGTTCTTTATTGCACTGGTACCAACAACCATGCTGCAGTGGGATCATTCAGATCGTATGAGTCTACATCATCCAGAACACCACACACACACACACACACACACACACACACACACACACACACACACACACGCGCTTAGATAACGGGAGGAACTGTATGAGGAACTGTAGAGGTTCCTAAAACCTAAAATCCTAAAAGTTCTTAAAACATTCCACTGCGAGTGACATTCACACGTTCACGTTGTTTGTTAGGAATGTTCCGTTGACTCCGCACTCAGCCGAACATCACGATTAGGGCTGCAACTAACGATTATTTTGATAATCGATTAATCGGTCGATTATTTTTTTTTATTAATCGATGAATCGGATAAATAATTTTTTCCCCCCCATGTCTTTACATTTACATTTAATCATTTAGCAGACGCTTTTATACAAAGATGGATGTTTTTCAGTAAAATTATTCTATAGTATAGTATTATATATAGTAATTTTATTCAAAATGTTTAAGTTAACGTTTCCTGTAATTAATGAAAAGCACAATGAAAGAAATCATGTATCATCTAAACATCCCTCACTTAACAACAAAAGTTGTTAAGTTTCCAAATAACACATGGTACTCAGCTGCCCTCAGTAATGAACCAAATATTGTCTGTTCTGTAGCCTATTGGAAAAAAATAATTAACAAATGAACTAATTAACAAAAAAAACCTCTTGTGTGAAATTTCAATTGGACACCGTTGCACACCGTGCACAAGGCTCGATTCGATTCGTTGTTGCAGCCCTAATCACGATCAAACGATCCGATCAGAATATAAAGAATCTTAAACTTGAATCATCTGGAGTTTAAATTATCAAAAGATTCAGAGAAAAATCTCTGTGTGAAATCACAGCTAAACATGTGACCACCGAGCCCTTAGATGGCGCTGTTAGAGAAACTGCCATAGTGTCATGATGAGTGCAGTCACATGAGCTCAGGATTTCTTTGGTTAAGGAAAGTCTTCATCACTGAAGACAGACGGTCACCGCGTCCGAAAAGAGACCGCTGAAAAGCTGTATCCAGATTCACTCAGAAACGCTGAGTCACCTGAGACATCACTGACCTCACTGATGGACAGAACCGCAGCCACGGAACGTCTCAGCAAAAAAAGAAAAAAAAACTGGAAAAGCTGAACTGGGACTCCTCACAAAAAAAAAAAAAAAAACACCTGATGGACAGAACCGCAGCCACGGAACGTCTCAGCAAAAAAGAAAAGCTGAACTGGACTTCCAACATTTTCTGAACTTTCTGAATGAAAGAAAACGACTTTTAAATGAATAAAATGAAATGAAATGTTCTCTTCCACAGGAACTAAAGCCACAGAGTCACTACAATCACAGTTACAGTGAGAACATCAACCGCAAGAACCATGTGGATGATTACAGCAGCTGGGACATCGTTAAAGCTACACAGTGAGACACACACACACACACACACACACACACACACACACACACAATCCACTACCATCATGATGTTTTCAGCAGCATAATTTCCAGCAGTCCATGACTTTCAGAGAAACATAGTTTTGCATTCAGTTAGACGTTTGGCCATCAGGTCATGGAGGGGGCTACTGTTTTAACTGACTGACCGTTTTGTCTCCATGTCGTCTGTCGTCTGTAGGTATGGTATATTTGAACGATGTCGGGAGCTTGTGGAAGCTGGTTATGATGTCAGACAGCCAGATAAAGAAAATGTGACCCTCTTACATTGGGCAGCAATCAACAACCGCATCGATTTGGTCAAGTAAGTTTTTTAGCCCCACACTGCCCTCGCTCTAAACTCTACATTATTCTAATTTGCTCCTCTCACGTTTACCTTCTCATCACCCCCCCCCCCCCCCCCCCCCCCCCCCCCATCGATGCCAACGTATATGCTGTGGCTGCTTCTCTGCACATATCAGTAAACTAATCCTGCCCTGTGGCTTTAAAAGTAAAAATGTGCTCCGTCTGAAGGTGTTGGCCTCTTTTACCTTTTCATTTGCTAAGGTTTGTTTTAACTTTAACCTCTGACCTCTGACTCTGTACTGACCCAAAGAATGAGGTCCCAAGAACACATGACCAAAAACAAGTTTCCTCTGTTAAATGTCTGGGCTTTCCCTCATCGAAAGCTAAATGTATCTTTGTGCATCATATGTTGATGGAACCTGTGTGTGTGTGTGTGTGTGTGTGTGTGTGTGTGTGTGTGTGTGTGTGTATTTGGACATATGTTTACAGGTACTACATATCTAAGGGTGCAATAGTTGATCAACTAGGAGGAGATCTGAATTCTACCCCTCTGCACTGGGCAACCAGGTCCAATCTATTCCATTACTGTGTGATTTTCTAAGAGTGTGTGTGTGTGTGTGTGTGTGTGTGTGTGTGTGTGTGTGTGTGTGTGTGTGTGTGTTTACAGTCTCCTAAAGTTTCAGATGTTTGTTGTTTTTATCTGAATGAAAGAAATCAGAAGTTCATGTTAACTAATCTCCTATCACATTTAAGAAAATCAGAAACTGTTTAACATTTAATAACAAACACAATGTCTTTGTTCAGCCATAATGGATATAAACAGTACACACACACACTCACCATCACACACTCGCCATCACACACATACTCACCATCACACACACACTCACCATCACATACTCACCATCACACACTCACCATCACACACTCACCATCACACACACACTCACCATCACACACTCACCATCACACACACACCATCACACACACACACTCACCATCACATACTCACCATCACACACACACTCACCATCACATACTCACCATCACACACTCACCATCACACACTCACCATCACACACTCACCATCACACACTCACCATCACACACACACTCACCATCACACACTCACCATCACACACTCACCATCACACATTCACCATCACACACTCACCATCACACACACACTCACCATCACATACTCACCATCACACACACACTCACCATCACACACTCACCATCACACACACACTCACCATCACATACTCACCATCACACACTCACCATCACACACTCACCATCACACACTCACCATCACACACACACTCACCATCACACACTCACCATCACACACTCACCATCACACACTCACCATCACACACTCACCATCACATACTCACCATCACACACTCACCATCACACACTCACCATCACACACACACTCACCATCACACACTCACCATCACACACACACTCACCATCACACACCACCATCACACACCACCATCACACACACACTCACCATCACACACTCACCATCACACACTCACCAACACACACTCACCATCACACACACACTCACCATCACACACTCACCATCACACACACACTCACCATCACACACTCACCATCACACACACACTCACCATCACACACACACTCACCATCACACACACACTCACCATCACACACACACCATCACACACACACTCACCATCACACACTCACCATCACACACTCACCATCACACACTCACCATCACACACACACTCACCATCACACACACACACTCACCATCACACACACACTCACCATCACACACACACTCACCATCACACA
>JAFMOC010000591.1:0-15000 GCA_019802505.1 Corydoras sp. C115 | reverse complement strand
TCTGGTTGGTCGGGTTTATTGCTGATCTGGATCTTGATTCGTGGCTTGTTAAAGGACTGATGTATGCAGCAGTTTGGATCATTGTGCAGTTCCTATCCAAGTATGACACACACACACACACACACACACACACACACACAAACCCCATCTGTATGAAGGTGGAGCTGATATATCAGACACAGTGTAGAAACAGGAGGTTTTTTCTAATAAAGTGGTCAGTAAATATGAATATATATATAAAATGTTTGTTCTCCTCTGGTTTTCAGATCTTTCTTTGATCACTCCATGCACAGCACTCTTCCTCTGGGTATTTATTTGGCCACCAAGTTCTGGATGTACATCACATGGTTCTACTGGTTCTGGAATGATATCCTTCTTTGACTTTGCTTTGTGTGTGCGTGTGTGTGTGTGTGTGTGTGGATTGGTATATATAAGAAATGATGTTCATCAAAAAGGTTATTCAAAAATCTAGGGTTCAATAGGTTTATTTATGTTATCTGATCACACAGATACGTGTTTACCTGCTGACCTGCTGACTGGATATCATTTCAAGTTAAAAGTGATGTTAGTCCAAACATGATGTTGCTGAAGCTGATGATGCAGTGCTTTGTTCTAGAGAAATTACAAAGTGCCTTTGAAGCCTTTGATCAACCTTCAAAATCCAGTACTGATACATTTTTATCATTTTGTGTTTGGATATGAGACACTGAATGATATCATGTTACGTTAAATCATTTAAAAAAGAAGAGTTTTAACTTTTGTTTGATTTTGTTTCTTTGGCTCCGCCTCCTGTTTACAAACCACTGTCACAGAAACACAGAACATCTTCATACTCTACATTCATGCTGCTGTGATTAAATTGAATGTTTGTATAAAGACCTTTTTAAACGTTCCTTTTCTTTTAACAATGAATTATTTCTTATTTTAAATATGTGAACAGACACAGTCACCGTTTTGTCCTTAACTTTATTCACATTTCCCTTTCATCCCCGTCCACCTGCCCTTCCTCATCAACAGCCTGGCCCTCTTCTACAACTTCGGCAAGTCCTGGAAATCCGATCCAGGAATAATTAAAGCTTCTGAAGAGCAAAAGAAGAAGGTTAGTTTATGGACTTCATTACTTACATTAGCTTTTAGAAATAAAAAAAAGACAATGACCTGAAACTATGCAAAAGCATGAAGTAAAAAGAAATATTTTTATGAACATTTGCCTTTGTCTTTTAAAATATATTTGAAATGTAACTAAAGGTTCAACAAAATAAAAATAAACATAATACTTCAAATATTCAAATCATACTGCTGTTGTAAATTTGTGTTCCATTAAAGTAATGCTTCATTTCTGTGTTTCTGAAATGTTCTGATGTTCCAGAATTCCATGATTCAGTTAACGTTATCCTTTGTGTGTGTGTGTTTGTGTGTGTTTGTGTGTGTTTGTGTGTGTTTGTGTGTGTGTGTGTGTGTGTTTGTGTGTGTTTGTGTGTGTGTGTGTGTGTGTGTGTGTGTGTGTGTGTGTGTGTGTGTAGACTATAGTGGAACTGGCAGAATCTGGAAGTTTGGATCTTAGTATATTCTGCAGTACATGTTTAGTAAGTACTTTCACACGACATCTGATAAATGTAATAAATTAATTAGCATATTTCTGTATTATTCATGTTTGGTGGTCCAGTCTCCAGAAGTATTGGCACTTTTAATAAAAAATATCCAGAATACAGAAAAACAATAGAACATGTAATGATTCATTTTAAACCGAAATAGATTAATAATGTTGTTAATAACATCAACAATAAAAATAAATATTAATACATAAACCTGGAGAAATCATGTAAAACTGTTTCTCTGTGTTGGAACCTTTTTATATGTTTATATGTTATACTTGGAATAAATACAATCTGCAATAATGCAGTAAAAACTGATTTAATAATGTAATTGTTTGTAAAGTTTCTGTGAAAGTTCAGTTATATCTGTTTTTGTTTAATCAATATTACAGAATGTAAAACTTGTTAAAAATGGGGTTGAAATGCTGAATGCCTAAACAGAGTTTACCTTAACCCTAAACTTTAATGTACAATAAAGCAGTGATTCAAAAGAGTCAGGAATCAATTCAAAGCATTCCATTCAGTCATTTTCATTCCTTTAAAATTGTTCAGATTATAAATAATTATTTTGTCTATTGCTGTTTGCAGATACGGAAACCCATCAGGTCCAAACACTGTGCTGTGTGTAACCGTTGTATCGCAAAGTTTGATCATCACTGTCCATGGGTGGGAAACTGTGTGGGTGAGTTACACACGTGGCTCCATTATTGTATTTTAACGTGTATTAACTCATTCTCCTCACCCCTCTGACCTGCCTGCAGTAAATACTCTTTATTATAGTGTTTGTAGAGTCAGACCCCAGATGAATGAGTCTTTGTTTTTTTCTGTCCAAAAGGAAGTGGTAACCACCGCTACTTTATGGGCTATCTGTTTTTTTTGCTGTGTATGATTTGCTGGATGATCTATGGTTGTATCTGCTGTAAGTAATAAACACACACACACACACCTGCTCAGCACTAATTGGATAATTGTAGATGATCATGTGATTGTGTTCATCTCTGTTGCTCAGACTGGAGGCTGCATTGTTCCAGCAGTTACAGCAAAGATGGATTGTGGGTTTTCATCACTCAGATCTCGTCCTGCTCTCCCTGGATGTTCTGGATGTTTTTAAACAGTGTGTTTCACTTCATGTGGGTCTCAGTGCTTATCATGTGCCAGCTATACCAGGTACACACACACACACATTTGCTTGTAACATCAACTATTTCCTCAAAATGTTTAGTTTTGGTGTGATCTTACATGAGAAAGTGTGTGTGTGTGTGTGTGCGTGTGTGTGTGTGTGCTTAGATTGCAGGACTTGGCATCACTACTAATGAGCGGATGAACGCAAGACGCTACAAACACTTTAAGGTCACAGCAACATCTATCGAAAGTCCATTCAAGTAAGTAACACAAACGTCCTCATGCTGACATCATTCACCTGATCATTAATCCCTGATCATTCACCTGATCATTAATCCCTGATCATTCACCTGATCATTAATCCCTGATCATTCACCTGATCATTCACCTGATCATTAATCCCTGATCATTAATCCCTGATCATTCACCTGATCATTAATCCCTGATCATTAATCCCTGATCATTAATCCCTGATCATTAATCCCTGATCATTCGCCTGATCATTAATCCCTGATCATTAATCCCTGATCATTAATCCCTGATCATTCACCTGATCATTAATCCCTGATCATTAATCCCTGATCATTAATCCCTGATCATTCACCTGATCATTAATCCCTGATCATTAATCCCTGATCATTAATCCCTGATCATTCACCTGATCATTAATCCCTGATCATTAATCCCTGATCATTAATCCCTGATCATTAATCCCTGATCATTCACCTGATCATTTATCCCTGAACATTTTTTCTCCCTCAATTTAAAATGATAAACATTACAGAATCTGTTCTTCTGGCTCTAATGGAGTTCTGGTTCTGTTGATTTTTCACACCAGTTGTCTTTGGGTTTGCTGTTTAGTGCTTTGTTATTTCTTCTCGTTCTCGTTATGTTCATATTTAAACGGACCTGCTCCGTCAGGTTCTGTGGTAAATAAATCTGGTTTGATGTGTCCACATGTTTCCCATGTTTATCACAGAACCAGTTACTGTTACATGTGGAGCATTGAGACTTTAAACATGCACCACGTTTAATATGAATCTGCAAATGATATTTATCTAAATGGTTTGTGCAAGTGACAATTCATATAATAATAAAGTCATCAACTGTTGGAATCGAAATCAGATTTTATTGAACAAACCTCCCGATGATGACAAAATATTCTTAAAAAAACTTTATTTAAAAAGATTTAAAAAAATTATTCTGCACAACAGAGTTTCAAAACCTTTTATAGATGAATGTGAATACCCCCCCCCCCTCCAATAACGTGGAAGTCCTTCTTAAGTAGTTTTCCTTTATTTGTGCTCACCTGGAGAACTGATGATCCCAGGGGTCTGACATTGATTTCAGTGAAACAGCCCTGAGACAACGCCATCCATCAGTTTGACTGAGAAACTCAAATTCCATGACATTTTATCTCTTAAATCCAGTTTGCTTAATAGTTTGGAAGACTGTACACAAACTTCATCTCTTGAGATGGCATTACTCCCATGGTGTAATTACTCCCAAATTTTTGGCTAAATCTGTGTGTGTAATTTAATGTGTGTGTGTGTGTGTGTGTTACAGCCTTGGCTGTATAAGGAACCTAATTGATTTCTTCGAGTTGCGCTGCTGTGGGCTTTTGAGACCGAACATTGTGGACTGGACGACTCAGTACACTATTGAGTACAACCAATCGTCCGGCTCCGGATATCAGCTCGTCTAACACGACGGAGGGCACAGAGACGTTCAGAGGTGAAGGTGGAGGGAGGAGCCACAGCATTTCAAAAGGACAGACTCATTGATCCTCTAACCAAGAACTTCAAGAGCCCCCCGTACACGCACACAGCCGTGTCATTGGCTGTCATATTCATCTTCATTCATTCCCAGCATGTTCATGTGGGTCAAGTGGTGCTTGTGGGTGGGGGGTATTTTATTGATAATGTGAGAATTATTTATTTAAGACCTGTTTAATATATAATGAACTTATAACTTTACTCCTCTTTAGTTGTGTACAGTTTATTTTATATATGGGTGGGGGGGGGGGGTTGTGTGAAAGGTGTTGTGTGGATGTGTGTGTGTGTGTGTGTGTGTGTGTGTGCATGCTGTAAAAAGTTCTTTCCACCATCCAAGTTAAGGCTCCAACTTTTTTTGTGCACTGAATAATTTAGAGCCATATTCTTCTTCAAAAAAAACTGTATCCATGGTGACACTCCTCCCTTATCCTTCACTTCCTGTTGGATCTCAGACTCTGATGTAATGACTTGTAAATTGTAATTCTGCAGCATCTGTGTTGGTGCTTTTAATATGTTCAGTGTTAGTTAAAGCTCCACCCACTTTCATTTTATACTGTGTAATTAATCATCTGTATTTACAGCTGTGTGTGTGTGTGTGTGTGTGTGCGGGTGTGTGGGTGCGCGCGCATGTGCAGGTTTGTTTGCGGTTGTTTCGGAGTCTTAAGTAACTAGAGGTTAGTGATATCATACTCAGATCCATTAACACATGGAGCATTAACAATAACGTTCTGGGCTTTTATTTGACCTGATGTGTAATGTATAAAGACAGATTGTGTATGATGCAACAAAGTGACTCGTTTTACTCAATGTCTGGAGTCACATATCACACCAATGATAAATGACTCAATGTTTTACACCACGGGACGAAGATGAATGAAGTGATGTTACATAATTAAATTCCATCAACGACTCAGACTCATAATTACCTTTAATTGTGTGTACGTGCGTGCGTGCGTGCATGCGTGCATGTGTTTGAATGTGTGTTTATGAATGTGTTCAGCTGCATGAGACTCACGTTGTCCTGTACAGTGCATATGTTCAGTATTTACACTTTTTAATTTTATATATTTGAATCCATGTGTGTGTGTTTTGCATGATTATTGTTTGTTGCTATAGTTTTTCACTGGATATAAATATTGTAGAATGGAATCTGGATTATTTCTGTGTGTGTGTGTGTGTCTGCATGTGTTTTTGTTCAGAATTAGGGCTTTATGATATTTTAAATAAACCCATTATTTTTGTTATTTTGTGGTTTCATGTTTAATATCATTTGTTTGTAAAAGCTCTATAGTTTTAAACCATAAATCATGAATTGTTTCAACTTTATTTGAAAACCATAAGTTAATTTAATTTCCGTTTGTTTTTTTAAATCCTGATGGCTGTTGGAGGAAGATGATGGAAAATCAGAATAGTCAATATTGTATAAAAATAATAAATATAGTTATTTTATTATTATTTTTTTTACAAAGTATAACTTTGTTATAGGACTGTTTTTGTGATATTTAACAATTTATTATTTTATATTTGGAACATTTTCATCAACACATATAGGTATTATAGAAGAGGGAAAAATATAGATATTAAAAAAAATAATTTTAGTATTTCTTAATTAAAATAACCAGTTTCATTAGATTTTTTAAAATATCTCACATTTATTTATCACACAGCCCAACACACAATTATGAAGCTCTATGTGTGTGAGAGAGAGAGTGAGACTGACTAAAGTTTTTTTCTTCAGTGACAGCATGACTTCATTTTACTGGCTTTAATAAAAAAGCTCTGATGAAAGTGTGTACATGATTTTTTTCAGCACGTTTAGTGTCTTTGTCACTGAAGGATCATTAATATAGAATTCTAAACAGGATTAGGGTTAGAGTGTAAGGGTTTGGGGTTAGGGTAAGTTATTTCATGCTAAAAGTTTTATTGAGGGTTAGGGTTTAGGGTTAGGTTTAAATCTGTGTGTGTAATTTAATGTGTTCGGTTTAGTGGTAGGTTCTAAATATTTTATTTAAATAATTGAATGGAGTAATCTCCCTTAGTGCACGGGCTCACGGTTCTATTTCTATTATTTGGCTTTTTATATTTAAATATATATTAGATTAAGTAATGGCTTTTTTGTATGTCTCTCTAATTAGGACTTGTTTTTCTTTTTTTAGCAGGCGATCTAGGATCATCCTTCATCCGGTAAATATGGCCTATTATTCATCTTGTTATTATTTATTTTATTTATTGTCAATCTTGGATTTGTGTTGAAATTTCTTATGTACAGTGGATATAAAAAGTCTACACACCCCTGTTCAAATGCCATGTTTTTGTGATGTAAAAAAATGACAGCAAGACAAATAATTTCACAACTTTTTCCACATTTAATGTGATCTATAACCTGTACAATGCAATTGAAAAACAAACAGAAACCTTTACAGCTGAAAAATATTAAATAAAAAACTTAAAATAACCTGGTTGCATAAATATGCACACCCTTAAACTAATACTTTGTTGCAGCACCTTTGGCTTTTATTACAGCACTCAGTCTTTTTGGGTAGGAGCCAGTGTGGCACATCTTGATGTAGCAATATTTGCCCACTCTTCTTTGCAAAACCGCTCCAAATCTGACAGATTGCGAGGGCATCTCCTGTGCACAGCCCTCTTCAGATCATTTCACAGATGTTCGATGGGATTCAGGTCTGGACTCTGGCTGGGCCATTCCAAAGCCTTAATCTTATTCCGGTGAAGCCATTCTGTTGTTGATTTAGATGTGTGCTTTGGGTCATTGTCATGCTGAAAGATGAAGTTCCTTTTCATCTTCAGCTTTCTAACAGAAGGCCGAAGGTTTTGTGCCAACACTGACTGGTATTTGGAACTGTTCATAATTCCGTCCACCCTGACTAAGGCCCCAGTTCCAGCTGAAGAAAAACAGCCCCAAAGCATGATGCTGCCACCACCATGCTTCACTGTAGGTATGGTGTTCTTTTGGTGATGAGCAGTGTTGTTTTTGCGCCAAATATACCTTTTGGAATTATGTCCAAAAAGTTCAACCTTGGTTTCATCAGACCATAACACATTTTCCCACATGCGTTTGGGAGATTTCAGATGTCTTTTTGCAAAATTAAGCCAGGCTTGGATGTTTTTCTTTGAAAGATAAGGCTTCCGTCTTGCCACCCTACCCCATAGCCCAGACATATGAAGAAGACGGGAGATTGTTGTCACATGTACTGCACAGCCAGTACTTGCCAGAAATTCTTGCAGCTCCTTCAGTGTTGCTGTCGGCTTCTTGGCAGCCTCCCTGACCAGTTTTCTTCTTGTCTTATCATCTATTTTGGACGGACGTCCTGTTCTTGGTAATGTCACTGTTGTGCCATGTTTTCTCCACTTGATAATGACAGTCTTCACTGTGTTCCATGGTATATTTAATGACTTGGAAATTCTTTTGTAGCCTTCACCTGACTGATATCTTTCAATGATGAGATCCCTTTGATGCTCTGGCAGTTCTTTGCGGACCATGGCTTGTGCTGGAAGATGTGGCTACAAAAATGTCAGGACAAGCCTACTAGAACAGCTGAACTTTATTTGGGGTTGATCAGAGGCACTTTAATTGGTGACAGGTGTGTGCTGACTCCCATTTAACATGAGTTTGAATGTAATTGGTTAAATCTGAACACAGCCACACCCCCAGTTATAAAAGGGTGTGCACACTTATGCAACTACATTATCTCAGTTGTTTATTTTTACATCACCTCCCTGAAAGGTTTCTGTTTGTTTTTCAATTGCATTGTACAGGTTATAGGTCACATTAAAGGTGGAAAAAGTTGTAAAATTATTTGTCTTACTGTAATTTTTTTACATCACAAAAACATGGCATTTGAACAGGGGTGTGTAGACTTTTTATATCCACTGTATATATGTTTATATGCCTGTTTGTGTCTCTTTTTGTCCCCAGGTAGTGATATGGGATCATTCCTCATCAGGTAAGTCAGACTTATTGTTATTTTTCTTTCTGTATGTGTAGGAATTTAAATCCTGGATATGTATTGGTATATATGATGGTTAGGTTTATATTCAAGGATATATATATATATATATATATATATATATATATATATATATATATATATATATATATATATATATTCTGATGTCTGTTTTGGACTGAAATGTGAAAGTTTTTTTTAATTAACATTGTCGTTAATAAAGCACGCTCTGTGGCGATTACAAGGTGGGACTAGTTCTTCTTCAGGTTTCTTAATTCAAAGTGAAAGTCTGATTGATGGCGACTTTTCTGGAGTTCTTTTCCTCTAAATACTAACATTTAGTTTCTTTCCTTCCACATGTCTGTGAACTTTGTCTATAAATAAAACCTCTGCTCTCTGTTTAGTATTTTCTTAAAGTCGTTCTGGTCTCTTCTCTGTTCGGTGCTCTGATCATCTTTCCACTCTATTATTGCTGATGATTGGGATATTGGTCTGTTGTTTTATTGCACGTCTAGCCAATCTTTTTTTATTTTTATTTTTTTATTTTTATTTTTTTATTATTTATTTTTTTAAATGGGTATTAGCTTCCTCAATCTGGTGTCTTCTTTTATCCCAAAATGTATTGCACAGTTCCACTATGTGAGCCAGGCTTTTTTGAATTATTAAATATTGTGTAGCCAAATTCTTTGAAACTGTTCTTGATTTTATTCATTTTTATTTTCTGTGTGTATTTGAGTTGATTTGTTGTTTGTACATGTACAATCCCAGATTCCATGTTGAAAATGTCTTCTCTTATTTCTTTCTGAGAAGTTCTAATAGTTCTGAATTTTCTAAACAGAAAACTCTGCGTAGTGACGGAAAGAATGAAGTCACAAATCCAAAGAGCCAAAATAGGTTTCCTCCGCAGAATGGGAGGAGATTGGGTTAGGAGTTGGGTCATTTAGGAAGGGCTCAGCGTACAGAGGTGAGAGAGGAGCCATCTGAGCTGGTTTGGTAATCTGGTTCGGATGCCCTACCTGGTGGTGTGTTCGGGGCCCTACCTGGTGGTGTGTTCGGGGGGGGGGGTTTAATCGGGAGGTGACCCCAGGGAACACCCAGGACAAGATTATATCTCTCGATTGGCCTGCGAACATCAGTGTGTGCCCCCTCAAGCACTAGAAAAGGTAGCTTTGCTTAGGCTGCTGCTATTTGTCTGGTTTCTTGATTATCATTCGAGCTCACAATGTTTTGTTTTTACATCAGGTTCATATTTTTATTGCACTGTACCCATTCATCTATCCATTTACGTTAACATTTAGTCATTTTGCACAATTATTACCAATGACGTAATTTTGAAGGGTACAACGTACAGAAAGGGGATGTATTTATTCATTGGAAGGAATGAAGATGGATTGCTGACAGGATAAATCAAGTTGATCTTGATAAACTGTGATTCTTGAGTGTATTTTATTGTAGAGAGAGACAGCAAGATGTCCATCCAGTTCATTTTGTAGTCCATTCACCAGAACCAACAGCACAGACTCCAATTTGCTTAAAGCATGAAGATCTTTTTGATTATAACCCTGTAACAAGGGATGGGTCTGAATGAGGATCGGACTTTATTACAGACAGTATTTAATATACATTAAAGTACAGCTGCTGGCACAGTGAAGCTCCATAAATGAAAAACTGACTCAACTTTTGGATCAGGACACAGGAGCTGCAGTTTTGGAGATGCTCTGACCCAGACAATGTCTCCATTGTGTTCTGCTGTGAGGAGTATTTTTACTTTTAATTTCAAAGTTCATGTAAGACATCGCTCTCTTTAAATATTAATAACTGTAGAAAATCTGATGTTTCCCTACTTTAAAAAATAATGTATACATTTTGACTAATATACTTATATATATATATATATATATATATATATATATATATATATATATATATATATATATATATATATTTATGTTGTAAACGAAGGGAATTTTTTCATGTCTGTTGAAAGATTTAGCATTTTAAAATAAAACTTAAGTGAGACATAAAATCAATTGGTGCTTTACCACTAGAGGGAGGTATAACCACAAATCTGCATACCGAGTAGGATTCAAGACCTATCCTATACCTCATTATTGGGGCAGATCAAAATAAAAAGGTACTAAAAATAAATTCTGTAATAATGGTTTTATTTAGTTATTATTTTTTAATACATACAGTGGATATAAAAAGTCTACACACCCCTATTCAAATGCCATGTTTTTGTGATGTAAAAAAATTACAGTAAGACAAATAATTTCACAACATTTTCCACCTTTAATGTGACCTATAACCTGTACAATGCAATTGAAAAACAAACAGAAACCTTTCAGGGAGGTGATGTAAAATTAAACAACTGAGATAATGTGGTTGCATAAGTGTGCACACCCTTTTATAACTGGGGGTGTGGCTGTGTTCAGATTTAACCAATTACATTCAAACTCATGTTAAATTGGAGTCAGCACACACCTGTCACCAATTAAAGTGCCTCTGATCAACCCCAAATAAAGTTCAGCTGTTCTAGTAGACTTGTCCTGACATTTTTGTAGCCACATCTTCCAGCACAAGCCATGGTCCGCAAAGAACTGCCAGAGCATCAAAGGGATCTCATTATTCAAAGATATCAGTCAGGTGAAGGCTACAAAAGAATTTCCAAGTCATTAAATATACCATGGAACACAGTGAAGACTGTCATTATCAAGTGGAGAAAACATGGCACAACAGTGACATTACCAAGAACATGACGTCCGTCCAAAATAGATGATAAGACAAAAAGAAAACTGGTCAGGGAGGCTGCCAAGAAGCCGACAGCAACACTGAAGGAGCTGCAAGAATTTCTGACAAGTACTGGCTGTGCAGTACATGTGACAACAATCTCCCGTCTTCTTCATATGTCTAGGCTATGGGGTAGGGTGGCAAGACGGAAGCCTTATCTTTCAAAGAAAAACATCCAAGCCTGGCTTAATTTTGCAAAAAGACATCTGAAATCTCCCAAACGCATGTGGGAAAATGTGTTATGGTCTGATGAAACCAAGGTTGAACTTTTTGGACATAATTCCAAAAGGTATATTTGGCGCAAAAACAACACTGCTCATCACCAAAAGAACACCATACCTACAGTGAAGCATGGTGGTGGCAGCATCATGCTTTGGGGCTGTTTTTCTTCAGCTGGAACTGGGGCCTTAGTCAGGGTGGACGGAATTATGAACAGTTCCAAATACCAGTCAGTGTTGGCACAAAACCTTCGGCCTTCTGTTAGAAAGCTGAAGATGAAGAGGAACTTCATCTTTCAGCACGACAATGACCCAAAGCACACATCTAAATCAACAAAAGAATGGCTTCACCGGAATAAGATTAAGGCTTTGGAATGGCCCAGCCAGAGTCCAGACCTGAATCCCATCGAACATCTGTGGGGTGATCTGAAGAGGGCTGTGCACAGGAGATGCCCTCGCAATCTGTCAGATTTGGAGCGGTTTTGCAAAGAACAGTGGGCAAATATTGCTACATCAAGATGTGCCACACTGGCTCCTACCCAAAAAGACTGAGTGCTGTAATAAAAGCCAAAGGTGCTGCAACAAAGTATTAGTTAAAGGGTGTGCATATTTATGCAACCAGGTTATTTTAAGTTTTTTATTTTATATTTTTTCCGCTGTAAAGGTTTCTGTTTGTTTTTCAATTGCATTGTACAGGTTATAGGTCACATTAAATGTGGAAAAAGTTGTGAAATTATTTGTCTTGCTGTCATTTTTTTACATCACAAAAACATGGCATTTGAACAGGGGTGTGTAGACTTTTTATATCCACTGTATATGTATGTGCACACAGGCAGTCAAGAGAAAACCAAAACCAAAAAATCTCTTAAGATCTCCGCTGCTGCTCCTTAATTTAGTCCTAATTCCGGGTCTATGTTAGTATAAAGAGATACGACGTCAATTGAGAATAAGAGGGAATTATAAATGATGTTTTTAATTTTATCCATAAAATCATAAGTATCTTTTAAATAACTATTATGTTTTCATGACAAGGGATTTAAATAAAAGTCATTAAATTCTGCTCTTCTGTGCGATTCAGAGCCACCATCACTCACCGTCGCTCTGCCTGCAGATCTGAAAGGGGCGTGGCCAGCGGTTCGGGTCACTCTGGATTTTTGGGAGACAGTAACATGTTCTGTCCCGCGGTGTATCCGGACCCAATAAGGAAAGAAGCTGTTTTTTAGTAAATAATTTATCTAAATATTATTTTTAGTTCGCTGTAAGTCCCATGTTTGCATTTGTGTAGATTCATCTAATTTTATATAGAGATCTGAATTGATTAATTGTCTGTACGTTTCGTTTAAGAATTGTTTTTTTTAGAGCCTTTGTCCGCTGGTTTTATAACTCTATGTTTATTTGTTTTTGAATATTTTAAAGTTGTTCCGAGTTCAAATTATTCGAATGTGGGTGATAGGGTCTCATTTTTCTCACAATTTGCAGATCTCTATTAATTAAAGTGTTTATGGATTCATTTGTATTATTAGACGGTGGATTTCATTCAGAGGGTTCACAGAACGATACGATGTTTTGTTCTGTTTTGAATTCAAAATAATTCAGTATTTTAATTTTTCTATGGTACTTGTGCAGATCCCCCAGTAATTCCCCCTTTTCCATCCCTTGGGTGTGGGGAATAAAGGTTAAGTCTTTATTTAAAAGTGCAATTTCATGTCTGTGTAAAATTAATGTTGTGGACAAATGACATGTTTCCTTTAAGAGGGGACAGATTAAACTCTACATTAAGTTTAATGTCTTTAACAGCAGGTTGAATATTTTTGTAGCGGTATCAGGGAGCCAGTGAATTCCATTTCATTTACTTTGAATTGTGTTTTATGTAGTCTTGGGAGATAATTGTATTTACCTGTTACACTGTACACCATACACTGTAATAGTGAATTAACATAAAATGACTAAATTAAAATTTAATGAACTTCCGGGTTTGTGCTTTTAAATCTTTCGAAACATTGATTAACGGACAGTAACATTTTTTCCCCCAAATAATATACAGAGGGGGGTGTAAATAAGTGTCTCCATATGTAGTTGTGGGATTAATTAGCTTTCTATGAATGTGGTTGTGGTATTTTTTTTGTTGTTTTTGTTGTTATTTGAAGTAAGTTAACGAATTATGTGTATTTAAGTGTAAACAAAAGTATGTATAGTTTTTGTAAGCATCATGTTCACATAATTATGTTTTATGATAAATATTATTTTTTCTTTCAATATACTCACACATGATATGTCTGTCTGCATTTTGACCTCCGGCCTCATGGGGCGCTGTAGTCCACACTGACACCTGCTGACAGGTATTTAAGGGCTGATTGCTGGCTGATTGCTGGCTGATTGTTGGATGGTTTGTTGGAGCTGCAGGTTCATGCTGGTCGGTCGGTCGGTCGGTGAGTTTGCTTTCTGAGCTGAAGCTGTTGTTCTGAAGCTTTATATAAAGTCTGCTTTCTTTATTGGCTTTAATGCAGTTGTTGGTGTGAGGATGTTTAAAAAGCTCTGTCTTTGTCTGAATGTTAAAATGACTGGATTATTAAAATGAGACCTTACATCCAGCATTTCTCTGTTAGTCATCATTTCTGTCATGTGTCTACCCTTCGTCTTAATAAAGACTTCAGAAGTAACTGTGTTTAAATTGATTTTTGCGGTGTGAGAGCTTCACTGTTTGCGTCGTTGTCTGTTTTAAATCTACTTTTCTCTAAGTTTGTGAGGCGTGTTTAATGAATATTTCTGTGTAATGAAACAGGAGTAAAGGATTTAATTTAGTAGATGACTAAACTCATATTTCATTGTTGTTGAAACTACGGTTTTTAATCTGGTAGCTGCAATTAAATGAAGTTTCTCTGAAGGTGGCTTTGGGTTTCAGTGTTCTCGAAGTTGTTGCTGTGATTGGGTCTGTACCTTTTTAAAAATTTTATTCTTTTATTTATTTAATTGGATATTATTCTGGTATTTCATCCCTCACTTAATTGCACAGTTCCAACATCTTACTCAGTCTTTGCAAACATTTATTTTAATTTATTTAAGATCTTTTGTTTGATGTTGGAATCTTAACTCTCGAAGTGAAAAGTATCTTATTTAAATGCATTATGGCTTTTTTTTATATTTATTTGAGCTATCAAATTATAACTTTTTAATAGAAAATTTACGTTTCTATTTTTATTTTTGTGTCTTGAATTGAAATGCTTGATGTTTAGTGTTTGGTTTTAGGTTTTATAAATTTTCTTTACCATTTCTCATACCTCACCAGTAGGTGGTGCTCTACCAAAATTAAAGAAGTCTTTCCTGTAAATCTATTTTGCTTTGTCTTTTTTTTGTGTAGTTTGTGGATTTGTTTACATTCTACATTGGGCTCTGAAATCTGCATTTTGTTGTCACTTTGTGGTTTGAATGATGAATGGGAACTGGTTACTCGTTTGTCATTGTATTGGGTCTGTTTCATTAATTAATTTTTTTCTCTTGGCGCCTTGTTCCTGAACACTATTTTCTCTGTACA
>JAFMOC010000590.1:25000-142904 GCA_019802505.1 Corydoras sp. C115 | reverse complement strand
TATGGTTTTTTAGGGTTTTTTGTAGTAGTGGGTGTGTATGTAGTGTTGTATGTATGCAGGTGTGTGGTGTATGTATGTATGTATGGTGTGTATGTATGTATGTATGTATGTGTGTGTTATGTATGTATGTGTGTATGTATGTATGTGGTGTCTGTATGTATGATAGTTGTGTGTGTGTGTGTGTGGGCGGGTGTGTGGTGTAGTATGTATGTATGTGGAGGGCAGCCCTGGTCATGGCACCCAAGGAGCAATTGAGGTTAGGTGCCTTGCCCAAGGACACTTCAGCCGTAGTACTTGGTGAGACCGGCGACCTTCATGTTGCCACGCCGGTTCCTCAACCACAAGTCTACGATGGTAAATGGTTCTAAATGAATCAATAATTAAAAGGTGTTCTAATACATTTGTCCATTCTGTGTACATTAAAGCAATGTTTTGGGTTTTATATGAAAGATTTTTCTGGTTCTAGTTCTTAAGTTTTAACACTGTTCTGCATTATTTTTGTACATCTTATGAATTTCTGACCCATAAAAACTTAAAAATCTTAGTTTTTCCTTGGAGTGTATACACAAACACACACACACACACACACACACAAACACACACAGACACACACACACACACACACACACACAGACACACAGCCCACAGCACCTCACACAATGCCCACCTTAATGTGCTGGTATTCCTTCTCTTCTTCCTGCAGAACCTCCAGCTGCTTCAGAACCGACTCCTGCTGGAATTCTCCGCGCTCGATCTGCAGCAGAGACGCACAACAACATCAGCCCGCTGTATTCGAAAGTTCTGCACGTTCCACCCCGTCATACGCTCGGCCCGTTCGGACGCGTCGGCGCGCTTAATGGCGTGGCGTGAAGAACGCGTTCTAAATGAAGCCGTGTCAACGTTGCGTGAATATTTTTCATCTCATTAGTAAAGAATTGTCAGGGCGCCGTGGTCTCGGCCCGAGGCGTAATGACATCTCGAGCTCGGAGCGGAATCCCGGCGCTGTTCTGAAGGCCTTGGGGGAGTGTAGAACACAAAGTGAAATTTTAAAGGAGGGTGCCGTCGAGTGTTTTGACAGCATTTCACCAGGAGGAGCGACGGAGAAAGCGCCCCGGGCCACTTGATCACCAGCATCACCATGGCTACGTCGAGCCGTTCGCCTGTCTTCCCTGGAGAGGCAGGCTGGGGGCTAAATATAGGGCTTTGGGCCATTGAGGCTCTCTCTCTCTCTCTTTCTCTCTCTCTCTCGTTCTCTTTCAAACACACACACACACACACACACACACACACACGCACACGCACACACTCTGCATTATTCATGGGCTCGGTATTAACATTAGCTCTGGATGGCTGTTATTAGTGTTGGGGTGCAGATGATTAGCATTCATTATCTGACGACATGACAGGAAGAGGCGTAATGAGCTGGTGCGTTTGTTTGGCGGGAGGGTGTAATGAGCTGGTGCGGGCCAGGGGGTTTAATGATCGGGGGAAGGTGTGTGTGTGTGTGGGGGGGGGGGGGGGCGTTGTAGAGTTTTGGGAAAGATGCAAAGCGCCTCACCATCAGCTGCTTCATGGCGGCGTGGTCCTCGTTCTCCCGCGCCGCGTTGTGGTCTTTGTGCACGATCTCCACCCGGATGTCGTTCTTGGTCGAGACGACGCCTTTGAGGTCTGCGAGGCGAGAGGCGTCCGGGTTATTGAGACAGAATATCGGAACAGACACAACACACACCTCATGCAGGAACCTGATCCACAGTGAAGCCACAAAAACATGACGTTCTAAAGATCAGACGTTTGTTTTCGGGCCTGGATCCGCTGACCCGGTGCCAGTGAGGGAGTCGGTCGCTTTAATTTATACAAATCAAAACCTTTAATTTTGATGCACCGCTAATTATCGGAATCACTGTGGGAGGAGTTCGACGGTCACGGGAACATCCCACTGAAAATAGGGACGGAAAAAAAAACCCAATATAATAAAATGAAAATAAAAAATATATAAATAATAATTATAAATAAAATAACAAAAACCCTTCCGACGTCCCATGCCTTGCTCTACACGGCTACAACAGCGTTCTCCAAGATTTTGAGGAAGTTCAAAATGTGTCTCCCGTCCAACGCATGAGGACCCTCAGACCCCCGAGAGGTTCTGCACGTTTACTGCACGTCCATGTCTTTAGAACATAAACGTAACAAAGGCATCGAGAGAACATGCAAACTCACACACAATCCCTAAATGTATCACAGTCTGTTCTGTGTAGAGTTTGCATGTTCTCTCCATGCCTTTAGAACATAAACGTAATAAAGTCATGGAGAGAACATGCAAACTCACACACAATCCCTAAATGTATCACAGTCTTTTCTGTGTAGTGTTTGCATGTTCTCTCCATGCCTTTAGAACATAAACGTAATAAAGTCATGGAGAGAACATGCAAACTCACGTACAATGCCTAAATGTATCACAGTCTGTTCTGTGTAAAGTTTGCATGTTCTCTTTATGTCCTTAGAACATAAACATTATAAAGGCATCGAGAGAACATGCAAACTCACACACAATCCCTAAATGTATTACAGTCTTTTCTGTGTAGAGTTTGCATGTTCTCTCCATGCCTTTAGAACAAACGTAATAAAGTCATGGAGAGAACATGCAAACTCACACACAATCCCTAAATGTATCACAGTCTTTTCTGTGAAGAGTTTGCATGTTCTCTCCATGTCCTTAGAATATAAACATAATAAAGTCATGGAGAGAACATGCAAACTCACACACAATCCCTAAATGTATCACAGTCTGTTCTGTGTAAAGTTTGCATGTTCTCTCCATGTCTTTAGAACATAAACGTAATAAAGTCATGGAGAGAACATGCAAACTCACACACAATCCCTAAATGTATCACAGTCTTTTCTGTGTAGTGTTTGCATGTTCTCTCCATGCCTTTAGAACATAAACGTAATAAAGTCATGGAGAGAACATGCAAACTCACGTACAATGCCTAAATGTATCACAGTCTGTTCTGTGTAAAGTTTGCATGTTCTCTCCATGTCCTTAGAACATAAACATTATTTCGGCATCGAGAGAACATGCAAACTCACACACAATCCCTAAATGTATCACAGTCTGTTCTGTGTAGAGTTTGCATGTTCTCTCCATGCCTTTAGAACATAAACGAAATAAAGTCATGGAGAGAACATGCAAACTCACGCACAATCCCTAAATGTATCACAATCTGTTCTGTGAAGAGTTTGCATGTTCTCTCCATGTCTTTAGAACATAAACATTATAAAGGCATCGAGAGAACATGTAAACTCCCACACAATCCCTAAATGTATCACAGTCTTTTCTGTGTCTTTTCTGAATGTTCTCTCCATGTCTTTAGAACATAAACGTAATAAAGTCATGGAGAGAACATGCAAACTCACACACAATCCCTAAATGTATCACAGTCTTTTCTGTGTAGTGTTTGCATGTTCTCTCCATGCCTTTAGAACATAAACGTAATAAAGTCATGGAGAGAACATGCAAACTCACGTACAATGCCTAAATGTATCACAGTCTGTTCTGTGTAAAGTTTGCATGTTCTCTCCATGTCCTTAGAACATAAACATTATAAAGGCATCGAGAGAACATGCAAACTCACACACAATCCCTAAATGTATCACAGTCTTTTCTGTGTAGAGTTTGCATGTTCTCTCCATGCCTTTAGAACAAACGTAATAAAGTCATGGAGAGAACATGCAAACTCACACACAATCCCTAAATGTATCACAGTCTGTTCTGTGAAGAGTTTGCATGTTCTCTCCATGTCCTTAGAATATAAACATAATAAAGTCATGGAGAGAACATGCAAACTCACACACAATCCCTAAATGTATCACAGTCTGTTCTGTGTAAAGTTTGCATGTTCTCTCCATGTCTTTAGAACATAAACGTAATAAAGTCATCGAGAGAACATGCAAACTCACGCACAATCCCTAAATGTATCACAGTCTTTTCTGTGTCTTTTCTGCATGTTCTCTCCATGTCTTTAGAACATAAACGTAATAAAGTCATGGAGAGAACATGCAAACTCTACACAGAAAAGACTGTGATACATTTAGGGATTGTGCTGAAATGGACTCGAACGTCTCTTAATTCTTGAAGTCCACATGTCCTCTCATGCAGCTAGAACAGCGTTCTCAGAGGTTTTGAGGAGATCAAAGGAAATCCAGGCTGATTAATGAAACTGAATTTGTGACGTCACAGAGTGCTGCGTTTGGACCAGTTGGGTTCCTCCCACCAAAATCACCCAACAATAGAACATGGAGCTGAAGGAGGAAGCAGCCTTCCCCAAACTATTACCACGACGCTGGAAGCATACGGTCTAAAAACCATGATGCTCGACTCCCGAATTTAAATTAGGAGGCGTGTCCATCAGTCCATCAGTCCATCAGTCCATCGGTTCATTTGGGTTTAAACGCATCTGATTCGGGGTTTAAAGCCGAAATATGAAAAATGTTCCTAAGTTTGAACTTTGACCTGCAGTCTGAAGCGGAACGCTCATTAACATAAGACGTTACAATGCGGGGCCTTAATTAAGGCTTAAGCGCTTATTAATTTGGTTGTACGTAATTAAGTGCTACTTTAGAAAGGACTGCGTGATTATTAATCATTACTATAAAACTACGACAGTCTGCAAAGTCAATTAGCTCTGAGTGGCTGTTTAAGGTTCTGCTAATTAACGCAACTCATTTACTTCGTAACGCTCGAAAAATATGAACGTAAGACAAAAAAAGCAAGCAACTCTAAATTTAACTAAAAAAAATATTGACAGACTTTTTTTTTTTTTTTAGAACTTTGTAAACCTCCCCCAGCTGGCCACTTTATTAGTTACACCACTTTATTAATGTTCTCCACCTTGTGGTTCTCACAACAGAGTGGGCTTTAATGATTGGGTGGATGATGCCGTGTCACTGACGTGGTGGGGGTTTAATTAACGAGTCACTGACGCAGCATCATCTCAGTCATTATGACCGAACTGTGGATCTCAGTGTTTAGTGGCGTTTCTGAAGTTCTAAAGGGACAGGTGGACCGATTGATTTAGAACCTCCGACCCCACGAGCGCCTTGTTTGGGGAAAAGGTTCTGAGCAGAAAGCACATGCATCACGACCACACACAGTACACAGTACACAGTACACAGCACAGCGGAACGTTGTAACGGTGACGGTCGGTATCGAGGGCTTACTTTCGGTCTTAATTTTGCTTGCCAGTTCTCTCTGCTGAGCGCAGATGGAGGCGGGGAGGGAGGGCATTACCAGGTGGGCATCTTCTGTGGTATACAACAAGAACATGCTGAGTGCCCGCAGTGCCTCGCACAACCCGTACAGCAAAGTGCACTGCTGAAGCTCATTATGAACCACACTGATGTTGGTCTGACAGTGGATGGGGAGGTGGAGGTGCAGAGGTGATGGATGTGAGGGGGTAAAGAGATGTGGGAGTGATGGGGAGGTTGATATGCAGGGCCCTGATTACCACCCTGTCCACTGAACGCGGCACGAAACACATTCCGTATTGTGTGATAAGGAAATTGCTTCACAGGAAGTTAAAACAGCTTTAAAACCCCACCCTACACACCCCAGGTGGAGGCAGAGAAGCCGGTGAGGGAGTGGATCTCATCTCTGTGTCAGTGCAGGAGGATCAGAAAGGGTTGTTAGTGTTCGATACGTGCCTGCCCACCACATCTCATCTCCACGCACAGACAATCGACACGGGCGAGCCTCAGATAAGATCCATTACCTCGCCTCCTGCCCTGGCTCTGCCTCTCAAACGTAAATCATATTCATGTCCTCATTGAAAACCCATCTTTTTAAAACTGCATATGCCCTATAATTGTTTTATTCTGTCTTCTTTTGTTAAATTGTTTTAATGTTGTCATAATTTATTATTTTATTTATTATTATTATTATCATTATTTTTTTTATATCCAATTGTAAACTGTAAGGTGTCCTTGAGTGTCAGAAAGGCGCCTATGAAATAAAATGTATTATTATATTATTATTATTATTAAATCCATGTTTAAACGCAGCTCTACCCTAAAGCTGTAAAACTATATTCCTAAACATGTTTCAGTTTCTTAAAAAAACTCTAAAGCATTAAGTAAATTACAGAGTACGGACTTTACTTTAAAAGATAACTATAAAGCCAACAATGAGCGCAGACACTGCAGACAAACGAGGACCTGACGTTGATGAAATGACATGAACCTCCGCACACTGAGCTGCAACGCTGAGGAAACCAAGGAAATTGTTCTGGAAACGTACTTCTCTGGGAGCGCGTGCAGCAGAAGGCTCCGACGGTGCCGATGAGGACGATGAAGGCGACGAAGGCCCCCACCGCGACGCCGATGATCACAGCTACGGGCAGCGAGTCTGCGGACAACAAAGCAGAAGCTCGTACAATAACACAGCAAGGACAGGCCGAGTCGCTCCGGCCGGTAATCAGAGTTTAACATCGCAGGAAATCAGGGCGCAACGTCCGCCGCCACGTGTGGAACAGAAACACGACCGGCGGAAGCAGCGGCACCCTGAAAGAGAGCAACCACCTGCCGCTTATCAGCACTTTATCCAGTTGAGACGGTGAGATGGTGCATTACGGTGGAAGTTCGTGAGATAAAGCTTTTATCTCTCCACCTTTACACAGAGCTGAGGGACTGACAGGTGGAGACGGCCGGGATAGGAAGATGAAACTGATAATGGCAATCGCAAGGGCAAACGCTGACGAGACCGACGGCTGACTGTCGGCGTCACTCGCGATTCTGAGATGCAGGTCGTGTCTTTAATGCACATTAATTACATCCATCCATCCATTACCTTCCACTGTATCCTCTACTAGGGTCACCGGGGGGGGGGGGGTTCCCCATGCCCATCCAGGGGAGAACGTTTCGGGTGTTGGGCAGATACACCCAGGACAGGGGGGCAATCTATCACTGGTCACTCACTCACTCACACAGACACACTCTATATGGGGAAATTTGAAGAATTCAATTGACCTTGATCCATGTTTTTGGACTGTGGGAGGAAACCGGAGAACCCGGAGGAAACCCATGCAGACATGGGAGACATGGAAACTCCACCCAGATTGGGATTCGAACCAGAATTAATTACATCCTGTTTAACACTGGACATTTATTTAAGACCTCTGGGGGCATTTGGTTCGAGCTGCAGCTCACTCATTAGACTAAGGCCAGATAACGCCCTCTACAGGTCCCTAGTGGAGATGCAGGGAGGACACTGTGATAGACACTCCCATCATGGGGTGGTTTAGTAAACAGAAAGGATGCACTCAGATATGACACGGCGATACATTTAAGAAAAGAAAGTATTTAGACGCCTTTTAATTCCAAAATTTGTTTAATAAATCAGTGTATGCAGTCCGCTTTGTGGAAACAGTTTAGGGAAGGCCATTTACTCCTCCAGCATGGATACACAAAGCGGAGTCGGGTGAATGTAGTGTGGACTGTGGAAGGATCTGATTGGAGCAAATAGAATGTCTATAAATTAAATTCCCCCCCCCACCACAGAGTGGAGCTGTTATAACTGCAAAGGGGAGCAATTTAAAATGGAATGGCACAGTGTGTCATGTAGGTCTAACATAGAGGTGTCCCAATACTTTTGTTGACATACTGTATTAATGTTGAAGGTAACGTCACTGGAGTGTTTTGCCCATTAAGTGTCGCAGCCTCTATGTTTCACAGAGAAATAAAATGATGAATGTAATGTGTATAGCGCCGACAAGTTCCCGAACGAACCCGTTATACACAATGAGACGGAATTAATCATCTCACGCTGATTAATGTCTGCAAAAAAGAAAGAACCACCAATCACGCTCCGCCCAGAACGGCCTTAAGTTAGTGCAATTAATCAAACTAATTAACGATTCGTCCTAATTTACTTTTGGAATACTCTACGAAACAAGCCCTTCTCATCCCCGTATCTCCAACACGCAGCACGGCCAACGCGCCAACGCTGCGGTCAACATGCGGCGCCGTGTGGAAGTAGAGAAGGTGGAAGTTGGCGAACCTTGGCGCCCACCTTGTTCCTTGAGGCGGATGATTTCGGTGTCGGAGCCGAAGCTGTTCCAGGCCGTGCAGTTGTAGATGGTCTGGAAGTCGGCGGGGACGATGTTGCTCATGGTCAAGGTGGAAAGGACGCCGTCCTCCGTGCTGACCGTCTCCACGGTGTAGCGCCCCGATGTGCCCGACTCCAGCACCGTCTCTTTCCAGGACCAGGCCTGAAACGGGACGAACAGAACCTTACTGAGGGATATAACTGTCTTTGATCTCATTACAACATCAATCAACAGACATCAAAGGCTTTTCTACTACAACAGAAATAAATAAAAAGATTTAGAAAAAATTTAAAGTTTAGTAAAAGTTACTTACTGCCAATAACTCATTAATAAGTTATATTCAAATATTAATTAGTGATAATAGTTAGTTCCGCTCCTTAAATCTAATTGGCTGAGCCATTGGTCCAGCCGTGACATCACTGACAATAACGCACACCTCTGACCGCCTGACATTCGTATCAGTGTGTCATATACAATACATTATTTTCTTAATATTTTTTTATAAACTGTAATCTGTAATTTGGCCACTAGATGGCAGTGAGAAACCACAATCCTGTTACTCTTCGATCAGTGTTTAATAATCTGGTCTTTCATGATTTCTAAAGTAATCAATTTGATTTAAATAAACGCATTTATTATATTTTATTATAGCGGGTTAGTAGATGTTTAATTAAAGCAGTTTTTTATGATAATATGTAAATATTATAATACAGCATTATGATAGTTTTCATAGAATCTCATGAGACATGTTGAGACACAAAAGAAAGTTTTATATAAACGGATCCCGCCGTTTGTTGAACATCAGAACGTCTGATCCGCGGCGACGGCGCGACACACGGCGTAAACTGTCGCACGCCGACGGAATAATGAATCAAAAATTGGCCTTGAGAGGAGGCTGCCTATCTGGATGCTATAAATCTTAATGGAATGTGAGCTAACGGAGCATAAACAAGCATTAGATAAGAATTTAGGAGCATCGGCTGCCCGGATTAATCCCCGCTCAGTCACACAGAGCGAGCAAATGATTCAGGATGCAATTTCATTTATTATGAGGATCGTAAGTCATTAGTGCATTCTACATTATTGGAGTACGCCTGCCGAGGCTAATGAAGTCACCACAGTCATGAGGCAACAGAGTCCCACCCACTGCTGCGCCTGCGCTCAGCGTTCTCATCACAGAGTCGGAGACAGAACATTGGGGGGTGGGGGGGGAGATGAAGACTTTAAGGTTCAGATACAGAATGAGGAGTATGAGGTCCGTCATCCTCCATCCATCCATTACATCCATTAACTTCTGTTTTATCCTCTACTAGGGTCGAGGACATATAGACACACTCTATATGGGGCAATTTGGAGAATTCAATTGACCTTGATCCATGTTTTTGGACTGTGGGAGGAAACCTGAGAACCCGGAGAAAACCCACACGGACACGGGGAGAACATGGAAACTCCACTCAGATTGGGATTCGAACCTGGAATCCCCAGTGCTGAGAGGAGAACATGCTTAACCACTAAGCCACCGTGCCGCCCAGATTAATGACAGATTAATGACAGTGCACTGTTTAATGCAGAATTAATTACATCCTGTTTAACACTGGACATCTATTTAAGACCTCTGGGGGCATTTGGTTCGAGCTGCAGCTCACTCTGTGTTCATTAGACTAAGGCCAGATAACGCCCTCTACAGGTCTCTAGTGGAGATGCTTCATCCTCATTATAATATTAATCACTCATTGTAATGAGAGACAATGTCAATGAAATTTTTTTATTTCCTTCCACTGTTGCTTCAGGTTGCCCAGCGTTAGATTGGCGCCCTGTCCAGGGTGTATCTGCCCAGCGTCCGATGGGGACATGGGGAACCCCCCCGCGACCCTAATATATAAGATAAAGTGGAAGATAATGGATGGATGGATGTTGCTTCGGGTTTTTTTGGGGGAGGGGCTAAAGACTGAAAGCTTTGAGATAAGGTACCATCGTTAAAATGCTCTCTATGGATGCAGAATGAAAATGGGTGCGGTACTCACGATGCGATCCGGAGGGGGCGTGCTGCGGATGAAACACTTGATCTGGCCCTTCTCTCCGTGAGGAGCCTGGTGAGTCTGGGTGCTGGAGATGGTCGGAGGACCTGCAGACACAGAGCAGAACATGACGCTTATTCATCATGTGCACATTTTAATTATTAGTCTTAAAGGTTGACCGACGTTTAAATCTTAATCACTTTGGGGTGAATCTCGTGTTTTTAAGATGACGATATTAAAAAGTTTTTTCTTTTCAATAATTCAGGGCACTAAAGGAACCGGTCGGTTCTTCAACACTGACTCCAGGACAGAATGACGAGGTACGTGAGGAACCACAAAGACGTTTTCACCAAGAAGAACCGAGTCAGCCCTGCTGGCGGAACCCGAGAACGTCACTCGGACGTCATTTAAGAACGTTGTGGAAATTTTGCTCTGCAACGAGAACCAAACTGCTGCAAACGTTCAGCTCGCTGTGAGGAAGTGCAGCACGTTCTTCACTGAACCTCCACTCTGATCTTCTCTGATCATCTCAGAGCAGGACGTGAAGAACAGCTTTAACCGAAACAGCATCCCGATGGAAAACGTTACTACGGCGACTGGAATCCATTTAAGCTGAAGGACTGAGCGAGCAATAAAACTAAATATTATTATTATACCAGATCAACAAAGGACTTTTACAAAGGACATTCGCCTCTCAGCGCTAGGGATTCCCGGTTCGAATGCCCATCTGGGTGGAGTTTCCATGTCCTCCCCGTGTCCGCGTGGGTTTCCTCCGGGTTCTCCGGTTTCCTCCCACAGTCTAAAAACATGGATCATGTCAATTGAATTCTCCAAATTGCACCATATAGAGTGTGTCTGTGTGAGTGAGTGTGTGCCCAGTAATAGATTGGCGCCCTGTCCTAGGTCTATCTGCCCAGCACCCGAAACGTTCTCCCCTGGATGGGCATGGGGAACCCCACCGCGACCCTAATATAGTATAAAGCAGAAGATAATGGATGGATGGATGTATATATATAAAATCTCGTGTTCAGCCTCATGGAGTCCGTCAACATCAAACAATCTTCATTCCTTCATTCATTATCTCCCGCTTTATCCTCTACTAGGGTCGCGGTGGGGTTCCCCATGCCCATCCAGGGGAGAACATCTCAGGCGCTGGGCAGATAGACCCAGGAAAGCGACAATCCATCGCTGTCAAATAATCTTAAGAATGCGAAATTTTTGATTGATTAATCCAGATGTTCAGATGAGTTTAGTGTTAAAATTATTATAACGCATGAAATAAACTAATAAAATGATTCTAGTTATTTTTTAAGGTCACCTTTAATTAAATAAACACACGTTCATGCAATCTGTCGTCCTTCCCCCGCACCATCACACACACCCCCCTCCCCCCCGGAACCACCCCCCCATGCCATACGATGCGAGTGGATCGATATGAGAACGAAGGAACCTCCAGCATCCCAAATCCAATTACCGTGGAAAACATTCAAGTCCCGACACTCGAGCGATACACACACGTGTATTTACACATCCACACAATATGACAACAACATACAAGGTCAGAATTCTACACGCAATTGTAGCACGAATAATGACCGCGTGGTCAATACGGCGCATTCAGGCCCGGTCCGTCCGTCAACGCCGCGGCCTTCAGGTTTCAAAGCCGAGCGGTTAAAGCAATAAATACATCCAACTGTGTGAGTTTTGATTAGGTTGCATGCAGGAGACCTTTCCATTGGGCTGAAGTGTGTGTGTGTGTGTGTGTGTGTGTGTGTGTGTGTGTGTGTGTGTGTGTGAGAATAGGCTGCATTTCCAATCTTGAAAAGGTCTGATTTATGGCAGATTTGATATCTTTCAGGGAGATAAGGGTCTGGTAAGCGTGCGCCCACGAGCAGCAATCAGAAAAAGGCCTTGGGTCGGAAAAAAAAAACGTCATTGTTGAAAAATAGCCGGCTTTACGGTCAGACTTTATGCTGCAATTCAACAGCGTGATCTTTCAACTCTGAACCGCCGATGCCACGGGTCGCCGGCTGCGCGGGATCCTGACTAAATAAGACAGGCGGCCGGAGCAAAGCCCTGCGAGGACATGGACAGGACGGCGGGACACGAATAAAAACAAGATCATTCACGTTATTTCGAATGTAAATAAATATTTTTTGAGGAATTGAGGCGTCCCTTCACCCCGCTGCGTTTCCTCGAACGCAAATTGCAGATATTTGCATGGTGTTGATTTTCATGTTAAGGGTTCTAAGACGTTCTTGTGAGGACATCTGTCTCGATGTCTGCGTTCTGATTTGGTATCGAACACGCTGTTGCTGGAGTCGACTTTCTCCCTGCAGAGTGCTTAACTGAAACATCAGATTAATTAATCCCTTGAACTCATTTGTAATCATTCATTCATTCGTTATCTTCCACTTAATCCTCTACTAGGGTTGCAAGGGGGTGGGGGGTTCCTCATGCCCATCCAGGGGAGATGTTTCGGGTGCTGGGCAGATACACCCAGGACATGGAGCCATGGGCACACTCATGGGCTACCACGGTTACAGGATGGAACATGGATATTAATTGGACTGGCGGTCCTGCAGTATGCCCTCAGTGGAGTTATATATAGTTTTCCAATTGTTAAATACGGGTCACCGGATCTGAACACAATCTGCACATGTCCCTCACCGAGCCTCGGTCCTCACAAGGCTTCTTCCTTAAAATACCAACATAACAGAGTTTTTTTCTTGCCACTGTCGGCTTGCTCTTTGGGGGTTTAAAGGCTTTTAACTCTTTAAACGATGTATTGTTGTAAAAAGCGCGATATAAATAAATGACGTGAACTTGAACGTTAGAGACGGATGTCCTGACCCCTGCACCACCGCAGGGGTATGTTGATTTAATCTTTCTGACATGAAGCAATAATCCCCACAACGAGTGAATCACCCTTAAGAATATACCATTTGATGAATCGGAGGGGTTGGGGGAAGGGGGGGTAGGTTGTTTAGTTTTGGGCACCACTGCGTCTTCATCATTAAACATATCAGGACACGTCGACCTCCTAATTCCTAAGTAGCTTTTTGGCTTTTGTGCTGCTGCTTTGTGTCTTTCAGCTGACATTAAACTCAGACCTTGGTGAGGCAGTGTAATCAACCATTTCCATTAATTTAGCAGCTCAATGGCGGGGGGGGGGGGGGGGGTGTTGTACACTTGTTCTTTGTGAGTATTTCTCATTCTGAATAGAGTGAGGCATTAAGAGGAGGCACGATCCCGAATCCTGATGCTGATCATGAGATCTGACTCTGAGCGCGATGCCGAATTACCAGGAAGGTAGCCCTGCTCGAGTCCTCGAACCCGTGCCGCTTACCAACATCTCACATCGCCGTCAGATCAAAAGCTTATGAAATTACAAACGTATTAATTAGGGGTGAGCTGCAATATTCGCTGATTCGATGATTCGATTCGGAGAACCGTAGTCGACTATGAACCTCATAGTCGAATGTACCATTTTGACCACATGGGGTGTCCATGGCTGCTGCTAAGCATTAATTTTTACATGAAATGTCTTTGTTTTTGTTATATATATATAGCCTTTTGTCAAATAAAATCATCCTAATTTCTAGAAAAAAAAGAAAAAAGAAAAACAAAAAAAAGGTTTTCTTTTGTTAGAAAAACAAGTAAAATATAAAATAAATATATATTTTAAAAACTACGCCCTTAGCGCCATCTTGTGGTGAAATTTTAACTGATTCGACTATCAGTCGAGTATAGAGAAAATCTGACGAATCAGATTCGACTATGAAAATCTTTAGATGAATACAGCCCTAGTATTAATAAACCGATCCGAATCCACGCAGAAGATCCGTTACGGCAGATCCAAACTGCAGCCGCTGGTTTAATGAGCTTCCAGTGGCTCCCACGCCACACACACACACACACACACACACACACACACACACACACACACACAAACACACAAACACACACCCGGCTCCAGCCCCACCGTCTGTCAGTCACATTCCATGCGGTCGCTCTGCTTATTTGTAATTGCGGTTTATTAAGTGCTTCTTATTAGAATAAATTAGCATTTAGATGCCAGGCAGGCAGATGGGGCATCCGGATGTGGCCCGCCATACTGATGAGGTCCCGCCGCTCGAGCGGTCGGCGTATCGCACTCCAGTCGCTCGCTGTGAGCTCTGTATGCACACCCATCGCCCTCCCGAGTGCATGTGCGCTTACATGGGAGTTTGTTATGAATGCATTCAGGTCGTGATGGTGAGAATGAGATTTACAGAATATAATGAAACACACACTGCTGCCGGATTTAACGAAGGGAATTTTAAACATCATCCTCAACGTGTTAAAAAAGACAAACGAGAAGCTGTATAATGTTCCCATACGAAAAGAAAAAAAAAAAAAAAAAAAAAACTGCGTACACCGTGTGAGGCCTCGACGTGACGAAACTGCCTGCGAACATCGTATGGACGTCCAAGTGGGGAACCGAAGTACGGGAACAAACAGCAGCGAGATAACAGAGTGGATTTCATCAGCTTCACCAGAGAATCTGAATACAGACTTCACCATGACGGCACAGACAAACGGATCAGAGCAGCCGAGCCTTACAGCTACCGGAGAACAGCCTCCACTCAACTGGGAATGATGATGATGATGCTGATGATGATGCTGATGACGATGATGATGTTGGACAAAAGCACCTCTGCGCATTCACCTCACAGTCTCTGTTCTAGTTCGTCTGTTGGATGGGGTTGAGCTTAGGACTCGGGTGGGTCACACCAAAGACCTTTTCTTTGGCCCTGGGGGGCGCGTCATGGTGGAGTCCTTCATAAGGATGCTCCACACCTGCGGCAGCCAGACCGAATGAGCCACGCCTTTTCTTTTGTTCACGTTCATCCATCCATCCATCCATTATCTTCTGCTTTATCCTCTATTAGGGTCGTGGGGGGGGTTCCCCATGCCCATCCAGGGGAGAACGTTTCGGGCGCTGGGCAGATACACCCAGGACAGGATGCCAATCTGTCGCTGGGCACACACTCACTCACACACACACTCTATATGGGTCAATTTGGAGAATTCAATGAGCACTGAGCTACAACAACCCCATGTATTGGATGTATCATTAAATCCACTCAAAAACTAGAACCATAATAAGGAACCATACCTCTGCTTAAGAAGCCAAAGAGTTCCAGTTCCATCATCAGATGTTAGAGCTCTTGTTTACAAAGTGATCTTGTTCTTATTGAGAGATGAACTTTAGTAAAAAGTTATTGTAATTTTAATATTATATCGATACATCCATTCATCATCTTTCGCTTTAACCTCTATTAGGGTTGGGGGGGTTCCCCATTCCCATCCAGGGGAGAACGTCTCAGGCGCTGGGCAGATACACCCAGGACAGGACTCCAATCTATCACTGGGCACACACTCAGTCACACCTACACATTCTATATGGGGCAATTTGGAGAACTCAATTAACTTGACATTGATCCATGTTTTTGGACTGTGGGAGGAAACCGGAGAACCCGGAGGAAACCCACACGGACACGGGGAGAACATGGAGACTCCACCCAGATTGAGATTCGAACCGGGAATCCCCAGCGCTGAGAGGAGAACATGCCAACCACTGAGCCACTAACCGTGCCGCCCTTGTTCACGTTCAGCTTTTCATATCACAAACTTTACATTCATTAAAACAACGCGAGGAACGTTTTAATGTGAACGCTCGCTCGCTCGCTCGTCTGCGTTCCAGAGCCAAGAAAACCAATAATTCCTTCATTCATTATCTCCTGCTTTATCCTCTATTAGGGTCGCGGTGGGGTTCCCCATGCCCATTCAGGGGAGAACGTCTCGGGCGCTGGGCAGATACACCCTGGACAGGGCGCCAATCCATCGCTGGGTACACACTCACTCACACAGACACACTCTATATGGGGCAATTTAGAGAACTCAATTAACTTGATCCATGTTTTTGGACTGTGGGAGGAAACCGGAGAACCCGAAGGAAACCCACACGGACACGGGGAGGACATGGAAACTCCACCCAGATTGGGATTCGAACCGGGAATCCCCAGCGCTGAGAGGAGAACATGCTAAACCACTAAACCACTAACCGTGCCGCCCTTGTTCACGTTCAGCTTTTCATATCACAAACTTTACTTTCATTAAAACAACGCGAGGAACGTTTTAATGTGAACGCTCGCTCGCTCGCTCGCTCGTCTGCGTTCCAGAGCCAAGAAAACCAATAATAACATCCTGTAAATGAAAGCGCTGCGACTCCGGGACTCGGACACCTTTTAATGTCCCCCAAACGAAGCCGGAAGAAGCGAGTCGGACCAACAAACGAGTCCCGCTCACATCCGCGGAGAACCCTTGGCTTTAACGCGAGGACGGCGGCGCTCGTATCAAAACATCTGTTCTCCTCCGTTTCATTCCTGTATAATTAAGTTTACGTACTCCTCCTGTCCTCGCGGATACAAAGCAAATTTTCATCATTAAATTCACAAACGGCGCAGCAACGCCGTCGCACGTCTACACCCACGGCGTGGTCCAGGCCCCCGATGGCGGGACGAGAGAGAACTTGATAGTTCTTAAAAAAAAAAAGGGAAGTGAATAAAGATTCATCAACTCTCTCTCCGACGGCGCGACTGCGGGGCCGCCGTGATGCTGATCCCTCTGCAGATTCGTACTAACGGTCTCCCCTGCTAGCTGTAGACCATAATTAAATTAGATGGAGCTCGGGGGAACGCTCGGGTTCTCTCAACTGTGTTGCGGGCCGCCGCGGGAGCGCTCGCCGCCGCCGACGTGTGACTGAACACACAGCCGTATTGACAAATTCTAAACACATGTGGTTTAATTATTAGCATTAAAACTGTTTAGTTGGAGCAGCCAAGAGGCATGAAGTCGCCTCCTAGGACTTCCACCGCTCCTCCGTGTTCTCTCGTTCCCGTTTTGATGGAGAGCCCGTGGCATTAAACACCGGGGAACGCGGGGTGACGCTTCTGCCGCTGTTCCTTTCTTTCACGTTTTTCGTTTCTGTCTCTCGTTTCTTTTCTTCGAACTTTCCGTTGCACCATCGTCATAGGGACGCAAACGTACACCTTCATGAGCCCAAGGCTGCCCCCTATCTCTGACCTGCAGGAATAACAGCGTCTAATCATATGGAAAGGTTTTCTTTAGGGTTCTGGATTAAGACCGCTTTTATTATTTACAAGAACATCTGTGTGGCGAAACACCTCACTCACAATCGGCATTCCAGTTCATTCCTAGTTCCAGTTTAATGGGTTTAAGTCAGGGGCTCTATGCATTTATTCATTTATTTATTCATTCTCTTCTGCTGGGGGGGGGAAGGGGGGGGTTGTACCCATGCCCATGCAGGGGAGAATATTTTGGGCGCCAATCTATCACTGCGGTCACACAAAAACTCACAAATTATAGGGGCAATTTGGCACCAATCTATCACTGCGTACACACATAAACTCACAAATTATAGGGGCAATTTGGCAGCTATCTATCACTGCATACACACACAAACTCACAAAATATAGGGGCAATTTGGCAGCTATCTATCACTGCATACACACACAAACTCACAAAATATAGGGGCAATTTGGCACCAATCTATCACTGCATACACACATAAACTCACAAAATATAGGGGCAATTTGGCACCAATCTATCACTGCGTACATACATAAACTCACCAAATATAAGGGCAATTTACAGCAACCAATTTACCTTGAATCCATGTTTCAGACTGTGGAAGGAAACTGGAGAACCCACACAGACACGGCGAGAACATGGAATCTCCAGCCAGATTGGGATTCGAACCCGGATCCCCAGCGCTGAGAGGGGGGTGTTCCAACCACCGCGCCCCACCGTGCCGCCCGGGTTCTATGCATTCCAATCACAATCATCCACACCACACTCACCTCATCATATCACCACAGACCTTACTTTGTGTGAAGGGCCACAAAGCATAAAAGGGCCTTCCCCAAACTGTTCATTTAAAGCTGGATGCGTACAACCGTCCAAAATCCTCGACATCTGAACGTCATGTGCGTCAATGTGCGTTATTTTCAGCAAAATCACATGATCCAGATTCTGATTCAGGTCGTTTTTAAAAATGCTGCTGCGCGTTCGGACGTACGTCATGCCGTAAGCCGCGGGTCATTTCGGACACACTCGCTTCACGTGCTTATTATTCAACAGGGTCTTCAAAGCGAGATGAAGCGAGCCTTTGAGATCCCGAACTCAGTATGAGCTCTGATTAATTATGATTATTAATCAAAGGCTTTGGTTAACACGAGGCTCAATCGGCTTTTGGGTTTGTTTTGCACCCGTTTGCTTGAAGTTCACGCCTCCTCACGGGCGCCACATCCGCCTGCACGCCTGGCTTCAACAGGAAATGATGCAAACGTCTCGTTTATTACACAGACGCTGCTATTTAAGCCTCGTTCCGAGAACGCATTGTACAAACTATGAAGTTGAGCTGGATGTAAACTGAAGCACTGAGCTAGTTCCACTCAAAAGGCAAACGTTTTTAAGTTATAAAGGCTAATTTATGCCTGAAAGGCTGCGTGTGAACACTTCTGAAAGGTTCTCCATGAAACATCGGCGGGTCGTCCCGCGAGGGCGAGCCGGAGTAGCCATCCGTGGTGCGTTCTGAAGTCTGTACGTATTTAGGCTGCAGGCACGAACGCGAATGAGAGACGCGGCGGGTCTAAATTATTAAGTCGATCACCTGAGGATGTTGTTTTCACAGCGTTTTTGGAGACAGATTCGGGCCGAGTGGCGAAAATGAAACATTCATGTAACGCAAAAGCAGCGAGTCTATCGAGATATCGGGAGCAGCGGCACCTCCAAGAGAACGCCATCTCTTATTACATCTGCCTGGGGATTAGACGCGCCGGCGTCGTCCGCCGTACGTTTGTGTACAAAGAGGGAATTTCAGCCTGAAAAAAAAACATCTATGATTAATGTATAACACCACGAGGGATGAAAATAAATTCCTAAAATCTGAAGCATTCGGAAAATTCAATTCTATTTGACTTTCTGCCGGAGCAATCCAAGCTCACGTCCATGTTCCCGCATCCGAGGACGCCTGGGCTGATTTCAGAGGGTCGGGCAGGAGAGCGGGGCCTACACCAGCTTCCTCTCAGCCGCCGCTAATGCTCGCTGCCTGAATTTCAAGCAGGCGTAATGAAGTCATTTGTCAGCAAGAAGTTGGGTCTTCCACTATCCTCCAGCCGTCATTAGTCTGCCGGAGCCCCGGTACCGTCGCCTCCTGCCATCGCTGCAGAATTTAATCAGCTTTAATGCACTTTTTTATTGTTTTATTTATTTAGGGGGGACTTTTTTTTCTTCTCGTTTTTTTTTTATTTTTTATTTTTTGGCCCTCGTGACGTTCACCATGAAAATAAGTATAAAATGCACTTCATTAAATACGAAGTGTACAGAGCTGCTGCTTCACTGCAGAGGGGGCTTTAACATATTTTGCCCTTGAACATGGAGTTTTAAATAACAAAGGATACAGACGCTCACCAAGGACTTAATTAAGAGCAATTGGACAGTAATGGGAAGGTCCTACGTTTGATCTCGAGTTCTACACAACCACACAGGGCAGAACTGGGTGTTTTTACAGCCCTGCAGGGGGCAAATATGGGTCTTCGGACTTTGATGAGGTCAGTAGATCAATGAATCAGATGTAAATAAGTGTAGGACATGCACACGTACTATCTATATAGATAAAATTTGGGTTAATTCAGGGAGCTGCAGCAGGTTCTATGGGGGTGGGGGGTGGGGGGTTACTTTAGGTCCCTGATGAACATCATTAGCGGTTCCCCTTCGCCTTCAGCGTGACTGATCCGGCATTAACACCTGATCATTAGCTGATTTACTGCCGGAGAACCGGGCGGGAACCAAGGTCAACGAGGTGGCGTTCTGTAATGAGACCCTCACTGCCGCCGAAGCATGAAAGGAACAACGCACCACGAAAATATCAACAGCCTCTTACCCCCTCCCCCCCCCCCCCCCCCCAATCACAATGACCCGAAGGCCAAAACGAAAGTGCACTGTACCGTTCACCGTCAGAGCCACCTCCTTCTCGCCGGCGCCGACGCGCTGAACCACCGCACGGCAGACGTACTTCCCAGCATCCTCCTGCCGCACCGATTTCAGCGTCAGGATGTTTTCATTGCTCAGCACCTACAGTCAGAAAAAGAAAAAAAAACAATGTTACGAAAGTAGAACGAGTAGAATGAGAACTTCCCCAGAGTTTGCCCTGATAGAACGATAGAACCCCTGCATTTACACTCATACGAGCGCCAGAACTTTTCTTCCACTTTTGCAGCTTCATGACTCTGGGACGTGCATCTGTATCCCATTGCTCACAGACCTGGCTCCCAATCGGATTTCCAGTTCATCCCAAATGAATGAGTTTAATGGGTTTGAGGTCAGGGTTCTGTGAGGACCGGTCATACAGTGCGTCAACAAGCGGGACGGTGGGTTTGAAGCTGAACCAGGTTTTCAAAAGCAGGACACGTCGTGATTTAAGAGTTCTGTGTTCTGAGGGACTCACCACTCCGGATCCCCGCTTCATCCACACGATGGTGAGCGATGGGTTTCCCGTCCAGGCGCAGTTGAAGACGGCGTCGGAGCCCAAATCCACCTGAAGCGACTGCGGCTCTGCAGCCATCCGAGGACCGACTGCACAAACCAACATTCGATCGGTTAACGACCCGGACGGACGGACGGACGGCTGCTGATGATGAGAATCTGGTTCTAAACACTCACAGTAGACGTCCACGTTGCGGCTGATGTTGGTACTGCCCAAGGGGTTGGTGACCTCACAGGAAACGGCCTCGGTGAAGAAGGAGTGGTCCACCACCACCTCGTACGTGTCGCCAGACACTTCCTTGATCACGTTGCCTCCTTTGGCCCACCTGAAAGTGATCAGAGGTCGTTAAGACTGACGGAGCGGGTTCGAGAGCAAAACATCCAAAAAATGTATTCATTCATTCATTCATTCATTATCTCCCGCTTTATCCTCTATTAGGGTCGCGGTGGGGGGTTCCCCATGCCCATCCAGGGGAGAACGTTTCGGGCGCTGGGCAGATACACCCAGGACAGGGCGCCAATCCATCGCTGGGCACACACTCACTCACACAGACACACTCCATATGGGGCAATTTGGAGAACTCAATTGACTTGATCCATGTTTTTGGACTGTGGGAGGAAACCGGAGAACCCGGAGGAAACCCACGCGGACACGGGGAGAACATGGAAACTCCACCCAGATGGGGATACGAACCGGGAATCCCTAGCGCTGAGAGGAGAACATGCTAACCACTAAGCCACCGTGCCGCCCTTAATTCATTCATAAATAAATAAATAAAATAAATAAATAAAACCTGTCCACAAAACCTCATCCTAAAAGAACCCAACACAGGGACAGGGAGAACATGCAAATTACAAACAGCCTTCCCGGCAGGACCTTCCTCCTTCAGGGTGAAAACACTGAAAATCAGCAGAGCTGTGATGATTCAGTATAAGAGGCGGCCGGCACGGTGGCTGAGTGTTTAGCATGTTCTCCTCTGAGCGCTGGGGGATTCCAGGTTCGAATCCCAATCTGGGTGGAGTTTGCATGTTCTCCGCATGTCTATGTGGGTTTCCTCCCACAATCCAAAAACATGGATTTAAGGAAAATGTGTGTGTGTGTGCCCAGCAATAGCCGAAATGTTCTCCCCTGGATGTACGTGGGGAACCCCCCCCCTTCCCACGACCCAATAAGAGGATTAAGTGGGAGATAATGAATGAATGAATGAATGAATGAGGTCGGGGGAAGCTTCTGATTCCACATCTGACTTCATTATTAGTTTCATCATTTATCCAACAAAAGCACCCCTTCGATTAGGACGTTGCTAAGCAACACACACGTTGCTGCCGGTTGAAAGTTTGCACTGAAGTATTCGGCGCGTCTCGTGACGAGCCTTTATTTTACGGCGTCGTTCGTAAAAAAAAAAAAAAAAAAAAAAAAAAACCTCTCAACTCTTTTCTTGGTCTGGTCCTGCGAGCGGCCTCCGTGCAGTCACCCACACATCCAACCTGACCGGGGCCAATTAAAAAGAAACATGCACACTGCGAGTGATTGGTGTCAAAAAAAAAAAAAGTTTGCGCCCACCACTGCGTTACCATGACGACATCACACTCGGAGACGAGCAAGGGTCGTCGGTAAAATACGAGAGTTTTAATAACCTTAATAACATTAATGCCACTGTGCTATGTTCTAGCGGAGCAGACAGCGGCGCGGCGCGTGGTGCGCTGGACGGCAGGGTCGTCACGCGGCGCTCCGGTCTGACATCGGTTCTGCAACGCTAAAGATGACTGAAATGTTTATATTTAGACGTTCCCGCGCTGTTATACTCAGATAATGGACTATGTTCCATGCAGGAGTACAATCACTGTCAGGGTGGAACCCTACACAAAACCCACAGTTCGGGTATGGACCCTCGGTTCGGTCCAAACCCCGGCATGGGCCCCCGGTTCGAACATCCCCTGAACCCTCAAAGAGCAAGCCGAAGCAACAGTGGCAAGAAAAAAAATTGTAAATAAAATAAAAAACATTGTTTTTTAAGGAAGAAGCCTTGTGAGGACCGAGGCCCAGAGGGGGACTCATCCTCACTGAGCAGCTCCTATGATTATTGTTATGAAAATAGAATAGAAAATAAAATTGCGATATATCCATCCATCCATTATCTTCCGCTTTATCTTATATTAGGGTCACGGGGTGGGGGGGGTTCCCCATGCCCATCCGGGGGAGAGCGTTTCGGGCGCTGGGCAGATACACCCAGGACAGGACGCCCATATATCGCTGGGCACACACTCACTCACACAGACACACACTCTATATGGGGCAATTTGGAGAACTCAATTGACTTGATCCATGTTCTTGGACTGTGGGAGGAAACCGGAGAACCCGGAGGAAACCCACACGGACACGGGGAGAACATGGAAACTCCACCCAGATGGGGATTCGAATTTATAAGCTATAAGGCAAAACAAGGAATCTCTTTTTTTTTCTCACGTGTTTTATAATTTCAAATACGCAAATAGACTATTGTGTAAATTAGACGATGACGTCGTTTAGCGCCATCTAGCGACTTCTCGGACAGCCAATACAATACGGTTGCAGACGCAGACGCAGATGAATACCCCCCCCCCCCCTCATCGTGATGAATACCCCCCCCCACCCCCCACCATCGTCATGTCAGTAAACGACACCCCGCGATACGCCGTGCAAAAGGAAACGGACGTTAATCAATTGGAAGGCAGCGTCCTCGCCTCCCCCCCCCCCCACGCGTGTCACCCGGCCCGCCGGCGACTCGTTTGTGGGAAAACGAAAGGCGATGGGAGTCTGAAGGTCTCCACACGACACGCCGACGCCGTGTGACACGTTCTCTGCCAGTTAGCTGAGAAAAGGCAGGATGAAAGTTCACTGCTCTGATAACGATCCAAAAAAAAAAAAAAAACGAGCTTATTAAAAAATCCACGTCCTTCCTCAGAGGACACGCCATGATGTTTTTAAGGAAGCCCAAGCCGGGGCTCACAAATTGCCATTAGACTCATGGCAGGAAGACACTTTCATTAAGTCTCCAAAAGCAGCGGTGAGTCTCATAAAGAGTCGTTTAAAACCAAATTTGAAAAGAGGAAAGATGGGGGGGGGGGGGACGCACGGCGAGGAAAAATATAATTGCCTGGACTGGCACCGCAGCCATTATGTGGGCAGCTGAGAATCCCATCAACTGAGGAACACCTGTGCTTCCAAAAATACACAAATGAGGGCAGATGGGAGCTCGTGTCATCCCCGCCGCAGACACACTTGCTGCTGGAAACGAGGCTGAAATGTTCTCTTTATGAGTAATTAGAACAGCGGTCACCTGCTCCACGGCCACCGGAGAGCGCACTTCCACTTCAGCGTGCACGAATGGAACTCAGGAGCGTTCCACGGCGTTCTCTCTCATCAGATCGACAACAGAACGCTGCTGCGATGTCAATGAGCTGCGAACAACCTCGTTATGACAATGAGCTTTGATGATGCTCCTCAGGCGTTGCATTGGAAACCTCTGCGTCCGGTCCCATGTCCCGCGTTATTAGCTTAACAACGGAATCATATTCATGGCGCTGGAGTGGCTCCATCAGTCCCATCTGGGGCCCCTGATGAGCGGCGTGTTCGCCGGCGTGTGCGGGACGCCGCTCCGTCTTCCGCTCCTTCTTCAAATTCCATTTCCTCAAGAGCGTGGCTCGGAGAACAGAGACCTGATGATGACAAACAGAACCTGGAGGACGGCCCTCGAGCGGACCCTTAAGAGCCTCCAAACCGGTGGTTGTTCTTCCGGAGGCTCCGAAGCTTACAGCAGGAATGCAACACTTCAGGCTCCATGTCCTTCTCACCCGGTTCTCTGCAGATTTTTAACTATTTGTGAGGAACCGATCGCGGGACGTCCACAGACGAAGAGGCAGAACCAGAACCTCCAGCTGAATCAGTCAGAGCTTTTCAAGATTTAGTGGAAAAGTGTAGGGAACCTGCAGCACGGTTCCGTCCGACCTACAGTTTCACGTTCCAAATCTCGCTGTACCTCAACACGGTTGGATGTGAGTGCAGGGATAGGCAACAGCTTGATTTATAAGTACTAGGTTCTCGTAGCAGGTTCAAAAGGAAAAATCATTTGATGGTGATTCTGATTCTTGCTTGTTTTAGGGACATTTGGTCGAGTGACATCATCCAACCTCCACCCAACAAACACCTCCATCCAACCACCACCCAACAAATACCACCACCTAACCACCACCCAACAAATACCACCACCTAACCACCACCCAACAAATACCACCACCCAACCACCACCCAACAAATACCACCACCCAACCTCCACCCAATAAATACCACCACCCAACCACCACCCAACAAATACCACCACCCAACCTCCACCCAATAAATACCACCACCCAACCACCACCCAACAAATACCACCACCCAACCTCCACCCAATAAATACCACCACACCCACAAACACCACCACCAAACCTCCAACCTCTCATAAACACCACCTCCCAACCTCCACCCAACAAACACCACCACCACCACCCAATCACCACCCCCACGAACATCACCATCCAAACTCCACCTCTCGTAAACACCGCCACCCAACCACCACACCCACAAACACCACCACCCAACTTCCAACCCCACAAACACCACCACCCAAGTACCTCTCAGCAGTGTTTAACTTGTAGACCTGAACCCTCGTCTTTACAGGACCTATAGAACCCGTGGAAGCACCCGACTCGCCCACATGGAACCTTAATGCCATTGAACTTTGGAATAAACTAGAACAGAGATCGTGAGCCTGGACTTCTGGTTTCACATCGGTGTCTGACCTCACATCGGCTCCTCTGGGCAAGAAAAGTCCCACAGATCACGAAATCTTACAAAAAAAAACAGAACCCAGACCGAGAACAAAGAACCCGGCTCAGCACCGAATGAGGCAACATCTTCCGTCGTTGTTCCAATACATTCCTTTATATTTTGTAGATGACTGTAGCGAAGGCGCCTCCTTCAGGCAGTCGATGGCCTCCCTGTGCGTCAGATCCCGATTTAAAGCATCAGATCTGCGTGCAGGCTGTTTGTTGGCGGGCTGCTGTTCTCCCGTTCCGGCGGCGCCGGCGGAGTCACGGGGGAGCTGTGGTCACCAAAAACAAGCAACATCATCGGTGTCTGCATGCGAGGCTCTCAGCGGGCAAAGAGCACGGCGACGGGAAGGGAAAGCTCTTCATTAGCCACCCCCGAGACATCATCATGAGGCACAACACAACGAAACGCCGCGCAGAACGCAGCCGCAGCAGAACGGCTGCAGACACACCGGAGGGGATCCGCTTCTGCCGTGGTTCTGTTTTTCTTCTGTTGATATTAACTTATTACGCTGAACTTGCAGCGGAGTTTTAATCGGGGTGTTTTTACAATCATTCGGTTACAATTCTGCACTGTGACGGGGTGGACATTCTGTTAGCGGCGTCCTGTGAGCACTGATGAGGGATCAGTGGATGACCAGCAATAAGCCCTCCATACAGGTGTACCACCTGAACACACCACCAGGGTCACATCATGGAATCCATCCATCCATCCATCCATTATATTCTGCTTTATTCTCTATTAGGGTCGCGGCGGGTTCACCATGCCCATCCAGGGGAGAACATTTCAGGCACTGGGCAGGACACCCAGGACAGGGCACCAATCTATCTCTGGGCACACACTCACACTCTATATGGGGCAATTTGGAGAATTCAATTGACCTTGATCCATGTTTTTGGACTGTGCGAGGAACCCGAAGAACCCAGAGGAAACCCACACAGACACGGGGAGAACATGGAAACTCCACCCAGATGGGGATTCGAACCGGGAATCCCCAGCGCTGAGAGGAGAACATGCTAAACACTAAGCCACCGTGCCGCCATCATGGAATCTTATATAATATTAATAAAATAACATTCAGACTTGATCTTCCGCGGAACCTCAGCGCTGTGGAACCTTTAACCTTTACAGCTATAATAATTCACAGCGTGGAGTTCGTATGGAAATTCTTCTGCACTGCGGGGGTCTGAAGCTTCAGCTGGAGGAACGTCACATTTCCACATGTACATTTTCCATTCCATACTCACCCCTTTCTCAACACAACCCCTCCCCCCCTCATACACACCCTTGAGTACCAATCCAATATTATTTCTCCAAAGGCTTCTTCAGAGACGCACTGGTTTCCGAGCCGTGGAGTTCGATTTGGCCGCGCGAAAAAGTGAGATTCCAATTAAATACATGTTCTTCTGAAGGTTCCTTTCAGTGGACGATGGATTTCTGTATCTCCTCTCCAGGTTTCATTGGGATGTCGATCGGCTTTCCATTCTTCTTCTTCTTCTTCTTCTTCTTTGTAAGGATGATGGAGATCTTATTCAATCTCATCGGCTGTTAAACCTGCTATAGAAGCAAAACCGAGTCCATTCAAAGCTTATAGAGTCATTTAGAATAACGAGTTAACCTTCTCCCTCACCAGCCTTCCTCTCTATACATCAGATCACTCCCACATCACTCCCACATCCATGCATCCCCATGCTTCCCTCAATGGTTGGCGTTTGGAGATCTTTAAAGGTCTTCTAACGGGCCGATGTCGATTGGACTGAAAGCTTCAGATGGCACCGCTGCTTGATCGAGTTCTCATCACGTTCCTGCTCTGAAGGCTCCCTGCCGGTCTCTTTGACTCACAACATCTCTGATTGAATTTTGTACTTTTCATCTCTGATGTCAAGCCTTTACATCTGAGGGTCTGGAGATCTTCTGACGAATAGAGATGCACCACAAAACAAAACAAACTTGGGCTTATGCTTTATGAAAATCTGCATCAGATGAGAAATTCATGTTGATTCTTTAGGAGAAGCGAAGACGCATTGAATCAGAATTCCTCCCAAAAAAAAACGTGGAAAATATTCAATGAAATGGTTCTGCATTAGTGGAAGGAGTCTGTGTTCTGTGTTCTGTTAATATTCATCTCCTCTATTTACCGTGGCATTTTAAAATGAATTTAAATAAAATCTGGATTTTCGGAACTCCACCCTGTGATGTAATCTCCAGAAAACACAAGTGCTTCAACGTGATTCAACGGCTGCTGCTTGTGAACTGTTTATTTAAAATGAAATAAAAAAAATAAAGGTCTCATTTTAATAAACTTCTTTCTAAAGTTCCACTTGGTTCTGATATTTCGTTTTTGGGTGAAACTTTACGACATGTTTTGAACGTCATTACGAATCAGTTAATGGAAATTCTGTTTAAGTTCAATTAAATAAAGCCTTTTAATGACATTAAAACGAACCGTAATTAACACTTTAGTCTTAATGTGCTCAATGTGAGGAAGCACTGAACGTGCATCCGGAAACGAAGACAGGAGAACGAAGACGGATTATTAAATATGAGAAAAATATTTACGTGTAAACTGATTAATAATAAAAAAAAACCTCATTTATTATTTTCTGCTTCTCATCTTCTGATATTATAAATAATAAAACGTTTTATACAATTTTTAAATGATTCTGTCTTGTAACTGAACACAAACACATGAAGGAAACACAGGACCTTATTGGTGCCATCTTGTGGACTTGTGAGGTAATGCTGTCTAACGTATAAAAAAGGTATTGAAGTCATCACGTCACCAAAACTAACAAAAAATAAAACACCACGACAAGCAACTATCCACCTGACAAACCCACTTATAAATTTTGTGTGTGTGTATAAATATATATATATATATATATATATATATATATATATATATATATATATATATATATATATATATTTATTTATTTATTTATAAAAAAAAATAATTTATTTATACAGTATATATTATATATACATTATTTGGGTTGCAGGTTATCAGCTGGAACCTGAGCTGTTTCTATATCTTTAACGTTTTATACACTGTTTTAATAATAAAAATAAAGAAATAAATGGATAAACAGCTGTATCCTCCGCTCTGTAGCTCCCGCTGCAGAAACAGCTTTTTTTATTAGAGTGCTGGTTTAATAAGAGGGTTTTGTTTATCCAGAAATTAACTCTAAAGAAAGTAAATATCTGACGTTAAGTCAACCAACAACATTACGAATGAAATGATTGTTTAAATAATTAATCAGTTTACAGACAATTTATTTAATATCTAACTCTCTCTCCACGTCTCTCTTAAATTCTAAAAACAAACGAGGGCAGCACGGCTCTTTAGTGGTTAGCATGTTCTCCTCTCAGCGCTAGGGATTCCTGGTTCGAATCCCAATCTGGGTGGAGTTTCCATGTTCTCCCCGTGTCTGCATGGGTTTCCTCCGGGTTCTCCGGTTTCCTCCCACAGTCCAAAAACATGGATCAAGTCAATTGAGTTCTCAAAATTGCCCCATATAGAGTGTGTATGTGTGAGTGAGTGTGTGCCCAGGCGCTCTGTCCTGGGTGTATCTGCCCAGCGCCCGAAACGTTCTCCCCTGGATGGGGATGGGCATGGGGACCCCCCCCCCCCACCCTAATAGAGGATAAAGTGCAAGATAATGGATGGATAGAACTCATTAAACATTCAGGGAACGAAACAGTAAGTGTTTTATGTAAGTATACATAAACGTAAGTATATATAAATACACACACACACACACACACACACACACACACACACAGTTATACATACACTCCCATGTATATGTGTATGTTGTTCAGTAGAAAGTGTGTTAATGTGATTATATTAAGGCAATGTGTTAATGTGTGTGTGTGTGTGTGTGTGTGTGTGTGTGTGTGTGTGTGACTGTGAGATCAACAGCTCCTCAGACTGGAGCAGATATTCATTAAATTGTTGGATTGTTTGGGTTTTAATTAGGAAACTTTACGCTTCTGATTCTTTACGTTGCTGTGAATACGTTTCTGCAGCCTGAGGAGTTTATAATGGGATCCTAAGGGAAAAAGATGGACTTTAACTGTCCACTGCATGGACATTGTCCACCTGACTGCTTTCAAAAGAGGGGGCAATTATAGGTTCTACCACGCTGTAAAGTTTGCTGGTTCTAGTTTAAAGTGGGGGGGGAGGGGAGGAGTTACGATGAAGAAGATCAAGAAGAAGAAAACCAAAAACAAGAAGTTCAAACAGCCAAAACCTGATCATCATCATAATAACGATGAAGATGATGATGATGAAGATGATGATGATGACACTCACATCTGAGTGCTTCGGTTCTCACACCAGGAGAAACCCAAATCAGAAGTCTGACCCACTGAGGCCGAGGCTCGCTGGCTGGCTGTCCAAATCAATAAGAGAAGCAGAACCCGGCGCTCCGGAGCGTCCACATCTATCTGAATCTCTCAGAAGAAAGTTGCTCTGTTTGGCCACCTGTGAACACCGTGGCGTTTCCCCCGGCGCCCTCGCAGTTCCGATTCTGCCTCACGGATAAATAATTCCTCACTCTGCGCATGAAACCAAACGTGCCGCCGGTGATGCCAGGTGGAGATCTGCGTCCTGACGCAATCTTTCACTTTAATAAGTAAATATGTATTTTGTTTCCATTTCCCCGAGCTCGGATAGAAAACACGCTCCCTGTAGAACATCTCAGCGAGTCCATTAAGCCATCTGCTCCAGAGCCTGGATAGTTACACTGAAGTGTTCCGTTAAAACGGCTCTCGTGACATGATTGCAGCTTTAATAAGTCCCATAATGTCGTTTTTTTAGTTCGGTACACAGACGCTACCTCCACTGATGATACATCAGCTACACAGAACATATGGGTGCAACGCGCTGACAGGTGGACAATTATTAGCTTTACGCCACGTGTCACTGCGGAGATAAATGACGGAACCAGCGATGGGCGTTGAGTCATGTGACGGAGGCCTGTGCTTGGGGAACGTTCCATCATCGCCGGGTTGGAAAATGTCTAATACGATATTCTAATTGCACATTAGAGCACGTTCTCCTCTCAGCACTAGGGATTCCTGGTTCGAATCCCCATCCGGGTGGAGTTTCCATGTTCTCCCCGTGTCCGCGTGGGTTTCCTCCGGGTTCTCCGGTTTCCTTCCACAGTCCAAAAACATGGATCAAGTCAATTGAATTCTCCAAATTGCCCCATAGAGTGTGTGTGTGAGTGAGTGTGTGCCCAGTGATAGATTGGCGCCCTGTCCTGGGTCTATCTGCCCAGTGCCCGAAATGTTCTCCCCTGGATGGGCATGGGGAACCCCCCCCCCCCCCCCCCCCCCCCCCCCGCGCCCCTAATATAGGATAAAGCAGAAGATAATGAATGAATGAATGAATAATTGCACATTAATGATGTCACCAGGGTCGTGTTTTAATATCGTAGTGACATCATCAGGATGGGAACGCGGCGGATGACGACTGCAGTGCAGTTTTTTTATGTGGGTGCGCTCGCGAATGTGAAGAAACCCACCTGTACTGAGTGACCGCTGGATTGGCTTTGGCGGAGCAGTGGAACTTCACCAGGTTTCCCTCCAAAACGGGCTGAGGGTCGACGGAAAGGTTCACCAGCGGCAAATCTGCGGAGCGACAGAAAGAAAACACAGATCAGAGCTCTGAGGGCAACCAGACGTACGCAGATAATAACCTGATCTATTCTGTATACTTTATTTACACAACTGTAACCCATCCAGAGCGGGGGGGGGGGCAGCCAGGGAAGCATGTGGAGTTAGGTGCCTTGCCCAAGTGCACTTCAGCTTTAGTACTTAGTGAGACTTTAGGTTACAAGGTTGGGTCCTAAACCACAAGCCTAAGACATACAGTAGTATAAGACGGGGCATCAGGGACCCTGATGTTGGACTAATGGGTGTGGCTTCTTCCAAACACCAATCCACTATCATCATGACAGAGTTACTGCAGCACTGAGAATCATCAATCCATCCATTATCTTCCATTATCTTCCCCATGCCCATCCAGGGGAGAACGTTTCGGGCGCTGGGCAGATACACCCAGGACAGGACGCCAATCTATCACTGGGCACACACTCACTCACACAGACACACTCTATATGGGGCAATTTGGAGAACTCAATTGACCTTGATCCATATTTTTGGACTGTGGGAGGAAACCGGAGAACCCGGAGGAAACCCACGCAGACACGGGGAGAACATGGAAACTCCACCCAGATTGGGATCCGGGAATCCCTAGTGCTGAGAGGAGAACATGCCAACCACTAAGCCACCGTGCCGCCCTGCTGAGAATCATCCACCACCCTAATGAAACGCGCACTGTCCATGATCCCGATCGTCAGAGAACCCAGAGAGAAACAGATGGACTACAGACTGTGATTATAGGACTACAAAGTCCATCTGTCCATAATAAAGAATGAGAGGAGAGACCGGGAGGTGATCATGTGACCTCGTCATCGTTAATGCAGTATATTAAGGGAGTTTTAATTCTGCGGTTCTGTGGGTTCTGTTGTAATTGGTGTGTTGGTACTTCAGGTGGTTGAATGTTAAATCACGCTTCAAACCCCCCCCCCACCCCCCGACTCCCGACGTGTTAGCGCCACCTCATTAGACGGCGGAAATTACCGAACGCCGTGAGCTTTCTGCTCCTTAATTTCGTTTAGTGACACTTATTTTCACTCAGACGAGCTTCTGAAACCTGACCCTGAGATCAGAGCGCGGAACGTTTCCGGAGCCCGCCGGAGGGGTGCACCCTCGCATCTGATCCGATCCGCGCTGAATAATCAGACGCTGCCTCACAGTCTGACTGCGAGGAGTCAGACGTTCCGCTCGGCTGTTCTGTGAAGGGGCGGGGCTTACGGAGGCGAAATGAGAAGAGCGAGAGCATCACGTGAACGCACTCGCAGGCCTCGCTTTAATACGTGCGATTGGTACGGGCGGCGGATCCACACAGACGCTCACGCAGGTGACGAATGGCTAAATTAAAAATACATTAGAATTAATTATAGTCTGATTTCCTTGGCGGAGTTCACGCTTAAAAGAATAAACACTTCAATCAGCATAATCAGCAGTGTGGCTAAAAATAACGAGCGCGTGGCTTCGGCTCAGTAATTAAACACAGACGCCTGTTTCATTCCACGGCTTTCAACATTTCACTTGATGTCGTTCCGCAGCTTCACGTTGGACGTTCTCTAACGTTTCTCTAAACTCACAGGGTTCTGATCACAGAACAAACCGGGGAATAGAACGGCCTTAATACTTTCATTATCTTCCGCTTTATCCTATATTGGGGTCGCGGGGGGAGGGGTTCCCCATGCCCATCCAGGGGAGAACGTTTCGGGCGCTGGGCAGATACACTCAGGACAAGTCAAGTTTATTCTTCACATGCATAGTTATACACAGTGAAATGCTTGTAGAACAGTCGACAGGGGGGCAATCTATCACTGGACACACACTCACTCAGACACGCACACATACACACTCTATATGGGGCAATTTGGAGAATTCAATTGACCTTGATCCATGTTTTTGGACTGTGGGAGGAAACCGGAGAACCCGGAGGAAACCCACGCGGACACGGGGAGAAAATGGAAACTCCACCCAGATGGGGATTCGAACCGGGAATCCCTAGCGCTGAGAGGAGAACATGCCAACCACTAAGCCGCCGTGCCGCCTGAACTGGCCTTAATACTTTAACAAATCTAAGATCTATAACAGCGAGGGGGGATGTTTCGGAACCGATGTTTTGGAGGTGAGCGGGAGATGATGAGGAGATGTACAGAGAAGAGATGAAGATGATGGAGCCACCAGGCAGGAGGAGGAGAGCGAGGACAAAGAGGAGGTTAAGGGATGAGGTGAAGGAGATGGAGGAGGATTCTTAAGAAAGGACAAGATGGGGAATAATGATCTGCACTGGCGCCCCCTAATGGAATCAACAGCAACTGAGACCTCAAAGAGTAAGATCAGAAAGTCAGGTTCTGTAACATGAGGCTTATGTCAGAAAGAACATGCCAATTTTCTTCTATACAGAGTGTCTGTATGTGTGAGGACTGACGCAGGTCAGACGCATAAAAGGATAAAGACGGTAAAGAACCTATAGGTGTAAAAATGCATTTCTTGGTAACCTCTATATTCATTATTCAAAGCAGCGTTCGTTCGGTGATGTCACAGATCACCTGGCTCACTGCGACACGTCTTTTTGGCGACGTTAGGAGCAGCGTCGTCAGAATTCAGCCATGAAATCCTATTTCAAAGCGTTCGGCCCGGAATGATCATGCGAAGGCTGCAGGCGTGAATGATGCAAACCGGCGACATTACTGCTAAACGCAGCCCGGAATTGGTTTGAGTTTAATGTAATAAGAAGATAATGAGAGAGACGGAAGATAACGATCTCTGGAGCAGGTTTGATGCAGGTGCCACCCACGTGCCGTCGCCGGACGGATTCCTGTCTGCATGCGCTTTGTGTCCAATTATGGGACATCATTACGGGACAGGCAGGAGAGAAATGGGCACAGACGGCAGCATGGGGAATGGTACCACAGTTGGCACCGACTGCTGGGGTTCAGCTGAGTGTCTGTTCTCCTTATAGTACATGTGCCCTGAAGGTACACAGCTGGGCGGGGGAGCTCAGCTGCTGCAGTCCCTGCAGGGATGTGTTCCAGGTGGCATCCTGAACCTCCTATGCTTATGTTTGTGTAGGGAGCGTGCCACACACACACACACACACACACACACACACACACACACACACACACACACACACACACACACACACACAGCCAGGCACCTGTGCTGGTTGTTTTCTGCAAGCTCAGAGTAGAATGTAAATTTGCAGACCCATGAGAGCGGCGGCTCCAGCAGCCGGGTTAATGCATGCAGCGCGCCGCATGGAAACCATACGGCAACCTGTGCAACGGTAGAGCTGAGAAACCGCCTGCAGTTCTGAAGTACTGTACACACTAAACCCGCAGCAGCGCCGTCTGGATCACGCCACTGCCTTTTTGTCCTCGTTCTAAAAAAAATACAAATCTACAAAAAAAAAACTACAAAAAAAAAGTACTATAAATTATAATAAACTGACGAGCGGCACAGTGGAACAGTGGTTAGTCTCTCAGCACTAGGAATCCAGGTTCGAATCCCGATCTGGGTGCAGTTCTGAGTGCATGTTCTCCGGGTTTCCTCCCGCAGTCCCACAAAACATGGATTCAAGGTGAACTGGCTGCTGTAAGTTGCTTCATATACTGTAGTGCGTGTCTAAGGGAGCTCAGTGATGCCCTGTACGGGTGTATCTGCCCAGCCCCCGAAACGTTCTTCCATAGAATGGCATGTGGAACCCCCCACCCCCACCCCCACCCCCTCGAACTTAATATAGGATTAAGATAATGAAGAAGTATTTTAGTAATGCGTCAGTTTAACTTTCATAACTTGTATTGTTAGGGCGGCACGGTGGCTTAGTGGTTTAGCACGTTCGCCACTCAGCGCTAGGGGTTCAGGTTCGAATCCCCATCTGGGAGGAGTTTCCATGTTCTCCCCGTGTCCGCGTGGGGGTTCTCCGGTTTCCTCCCATAGTCCAAAAACATGGATCTAGTCAATTGAATTCTCAAAATTGCCCCATATAGAGTGTGTCTGTGTGAGTGAGTGTGTGCCCAGCGATGGATTGGCGCCCTGTCCTGGGTCTATCTGCCCAGCGCCCGAAACGTTCTCCCCTGGATGGGCATGGGGAACCCCACCACGACTCTAATAGAGGATAAAACGGGAGATAATGAATGAATGAACTTGTATTGTTTGATTTGGGGAAGTAGGCTGCCCTCTGGGGTGAGATGTCAAAGTGATAAGAGTGACATGAAGCTCTTAAGGACTGGCTGACTCGCGTGGTCTGACAGCCAAGTATATTTTTATAATAGTACATTGGCACAAAGCAGCTTTACGGTGTTTTAAGCCTTTAAACCCCTAAAGAGCAAGCAGAAGCGACAGTGGCAAGACAAAACTCCCTGTTATTGTTGTTATTTCAAGGAAGAAACCTTGTGAGGACCGAGGCTCAGTGGGGGACTCATCCTCCTTGAGTGGCCGGGCGGCAACAACAGTGTAGGATACTATTGTACAGATGGTGAGGTGATCACAACTGGAAAACTGTATGTAAGTCCATTGAGGACGTCCTGCAGGACAGCCAGTCCAATTAATATCCAGCTTCCATCCAGTAATCGTCGTAGCCGCAGTGCTTCAGCAGAACCATGGATGAAGATCTGACCACACCTGACTGTCGCGGTCAGAAGCTGCACCGCCCCTGTATCATCTTTAAAGTTCCGAGCGTCAGTTCTGAGCAGGAGTTTGCACTCGGCACGCTCCGTTGTTTAAAGATGTGTGATATGAAGCAGCGATTGGCCGAGACCTTCGTAAAGATTTTGGCGAGTCTAAGATTAAAAAGGACTTTTTTTTTTTTTTTTTGTCTGCTGCTTTCTCCTGCAACTCTGACATCTAAATTCTAAATTCTGAAATGGCCTCCCTTTGGGCCGAGCAGAAGTTCCTGGAGGGCTTCGCTTCTCTTCAAACAGACTGCGTTAGTCGTTTAAGAGCCCGACCTCGGAGCGCGGCGGCCAGCGGTCATCCAGCGGAAGCCGGCGTGTGATGGAGCGCCCCTGACCCCGCGCTCCGCTGACAGACAGTGGCTTAATAAAGCTGCTTTGTCACTTTGATGTATAAATGCATGAGGTTGCTCTTTGGTTTGAGACTCCGGTGAGTGACAGGCCATCAATATGCAGCGGCGCTAATTCCTCCGCTTCATCTGGAGAGAGCGAGCGAGGGTTTGAGAGGCAGCCACCATTGTGACAGATTCGACAACAATGGGGGAGCAGGAGAGCAGCGAGAGGGGGAGGATTAATAAAAAATGAGACGACAACGACAGTGGTGCGCTGACAGCTTTTTGATTGGAAGTTCAAAGCGGAGAGCAGATGGCGTTTCGGCACGATCGGCCAACTTCTCGCGGTGAGAATGCGCTGGCACCGATCGCTTTCTTCCTTTCTCTTAAAGCTCACTCTTGCTTCTCACTGGGTCACAGTGACCAGCTGTTTCCCATGAGGCATGCAGATGAGACGTCCTGCATTTCAAAGACGAGAGAACGAGGACGGAGGCTGCAGATAATGAGGACGAGGGCCGTCCGGAGAATATTAGTAGAACTGTGAAGTGTCTCCAGCTCTATTATGATCTGATGTCTTCGCTGGGTCGGCGATTAATCTGCGGCAGGTAGATACGGTTTATTGGTATGTTCTCCCTGGATCTACATGGTTTATCTTTAAGTGCTTAAGTAAGAGTTAGGCTCTGTATATATATTTCTTTTATTAAGGGGGACACGGTGGTATAGTGGGCAGCACGTTGGAGACACACACACACAAACACATACACACACTAAGACACTCTATATGGGGCGATTTGGAGAATTCAAATGACCTTGATCCATGTTTTTGGAATTTGGGAAACCATAGAACCCGGAGGAAACCCACGCAGACACGGGGAGAACATGCAAACTCCACCCAGATTGGGATTTGAACCTGGATCCCAAGCGCTGAGAGGAGAACATGCAAACCTCTAAATAATATATATAAAATAATATATATAAATGACATTCTATTCTAAGGGGGTCTTGATGAGATGAGCTTTGTGAGGTCAGGCACCGATGATGCATAAAGAAGTCTGAATCTTTATCTATGTTCTAGTTCATCTTGCAGTTAAAACCAGGCTCCTGCGTCAAACTTAGGCCTGTCCCAACACTTTCGCCCATACGTGTGTGTGTGCATTCCAATGTCACTTTCACGTAACGTTCATGACCCAGAAGCCATCAGCACTAAACTGCACCAAACTAATTTATTCCCCCGATCTTTGCGGCGTGATGCTTATTAACGGGCCGTGACCTTCCAGCAGAAGGTATCTTCTCTGCAGACGGATGTGATGTGTCAGTGACAGAGCAGTGTTATGTCATCGGTTCCCCGCTGCAGTGTAAGTGGATTCCATCCAGTTGAATAAATAAAGCGAGGCGATGTCCTATACCGAATGCTCCGGGGAGTTTCCCACTCAGGCTGCAAGACTAACTTTAAACTAGGACAAGGCCCCTGGCTACCCTTGTATTTTCCGGTGCTGCCTGTCTGTTTGCCTGCGTCTGGTTCTCACGCCGTTCTAAGGCCTTCATCAAACCTGCGCTAGGAAGAAGAAAAAAAAATGACTGGAGAAGAAAATCTGTCATTCAGCTGGGATTATCCATCGACTGCACGCCTTTCCGTCAGGGCATTCTGCTGCGGCTGTAACACATGTGCCCCAGGCATTCTCACGGAATTATGGCACACTACCAATCCACACATACAGCCATAATTTACTCAGGTTTCTGGGTTCGAATCCTGATCTGGTTGGAGTTTCCATGTTCTGTGTTGTGGGCTTTCACTGGGTTCTCGGGTTTCCTCACACGGTCCAAATACATGGGTTCTAGGTAGATTGGCGGCTTAAAATTGTCCCATTCAATTCACCATGTTTTTGGACTGTGGGAGGAAACCGGAGAACCCGGAGGAAACCCACGCAGACACGGGGGGAACATGGAAACTCCACCCAGAGTGGAATTCGAACCGGTAATCCCCAGCACTGAGAGGAGAACATGCCAACCACTAAGCCACCGTGCCACACTGCTGTATATAATTATTTATATTATTAAAAGGTCTCATCCACAGATGAAAAGGTAAGGCGCTCACATAGTTCTGGCCATCCAGCACACCCTGCACCATCCCGGTTTCAGATTCATGAATCGGGAGGTAAATTTAGAACCTGTCACGCGTGTTCTGCCCACCGGCGCTTCGTCTTCTCCCTCATCATGCCGCATTTCGTTCCTCGGACAGTAATAACTGCACTGCCTAGCTCTCGGTGCCCCCTTGTGGTCCAAATTATGCCCCAGAGGCTCCTGTCTTTCCTCTAACAAGTCCCCTTTACATATTCATCCAACACCTGTTCACGGCTAACATCGCAAAACGCGGCGAAGAAAATTCCCCAGCATCCGGACCGGAGCGCACAAAGCCGAGCGTAATGCTGAAAGCCTCATTATCCGATTTGCATGTGCGCCCCCTTGCACTCACCTTCCCCTCACCTATAGGGACATTGGCGTTAACCACTTTAAAAAATCTTTCACCGCGTGTGCGTCTGCATGTAAATGCCCCGCCGCGTACTTTTTTCCGCAGCGCGAGGACGAGGACGGTCTTTTAATGAAATTAGGAAGTGGAGCATCTTGGCGAAGCGCAGGCCCAGCACAGCTGATTCAAAGCTCAAATCCAGTACGTTTGATTTCTCACGTGGATTAATTAAAAGAGAAACGGAGGAGTGGGAGACGGAGGTGGACGCCGCACACGTCGATGTCCACGGGGCAAAACACTGAGACGGGGGGGGGGGGGGGGGAGGCGTGCGGAGCAGAACCTCTTCGGGGAGTTTCTGTACCAAAGCAAAAACTGCCGGCAGCAAATTAAAGGCTGTTTTTTTTTTTTATTATTATTAACTTCTGTCTTATTTTATGTCTCCGTCCTGAACGCAGGTGCGGGACGTCCTCAGTGTGTTCGGCGTGGATGGAAAGGAAGCCACAGTAACTTTTTCAGTCCTCTCTGACAGACAGGGCATTTAATGCAGTCATTATGAGCGCCTCAGCGTCTCAGCTTCGTAAAAAGAAAAGAAGCAAATAGCTAAATTCATCAGTGAAGGAGCATCACTTGTCCTTTTACCTCCTGCTCTCCGCTGTGTTCTCTAATGTTAAGGCCTTTTATGCACATGGAATAAATGAAGCCATCAGAGGTAATGGAGCTCCGCAGAGCATTTCCTGCTTTATTAGTCATAGATAATGGTGCGGAGGGATGATGAGGCTGATCAAGCGTGCCGTTCGTTCCTCTCGATGGCGTCGCTGTATACAGGTAGCGTCTGTCCAGACGAGGAAGCGTCTCGTCGGCTAACCGGCGAGGAAATCGTCTTTCTTTCGAACCCACAGCATCATGAGAAATGAGAGGGGTCCTTATCTACAGCTCGCTGGGAAAAAAAAACTTCTCCACTCGCCCCTCAGCAGAACCTTTATGACGAGGAACCTTCAGATTCTGGCGCATTCTGTACATCCATCAGTAGGTTAGGGTTCGGTTTAGGGTTGGGGTTAAAGTTGGGGTTACATTTAGGGTTATAGTTAGGTTTAGAGTTGGGGTTAGGTTTGGGTCTGGGGTTAAAATTGGGGTTGGGGATAAGGTGACATTGGGGTTGGGATTGGTTTAGGGTTGCTTTAGGATTAGGTTTAGGGTTAGGGTTGGAGTTAGGTTTAGGGTTGGAGTTAGGTTCAGGGTTGGGGTTGGAGTTAGGTTTAGGGTTGGAGTTAGGTTTAGGGTTAGGTTTATGGTTGGAGTTAGGTTCAGGGATGGAGTTAGGTTTAGGGTTGGAGTTAGGTTCAGGGTTGGAGTTATGTTTAGGGTTAGGTTTAGGGTTGGAGTTATGTTCAGGGTTGGGGTTGGAGTTAGGTTTAGGGTTGGAGTTAGGTTCAGGGTTGGGGTTGGAGTTATGTTTAGGGTTAGGTTTAGGGTTGGAGTTAGGTTCAGGGCTGGGGTTGGAGTTATGTTTAGGGTTAGGTTTAGGGTTGGAGTTAGGTTCAGGGTTGGGGTTGGAGTTAGGTTCAGGGTTAGGGTTAGGTTTAGGTTCTAGTTATATTTATATAGTTAGGTTTAGGGTTGGTGTTAGGTTTAGGTTTAGGGTTGGGGTTAAGTTTAGGTTTAGGGTGAAGGACACTGCACTTCATGTTTTGTTCAGCAGGAGGTGAAACGGCGTGTTTTCCACTCATTTGGCTTCAGAGTTCTTTTCTTTAAGCTTTTTCTTTTATCACGTGACCTGCTGAAGCGTTTCTCTGAAGACTTTACGTGATTGCACTTTAAACTGTTTAAGCACAGCATCGACATCCCAATGACATCATACTGATCGGCTCTGTTTAGAGTATCAGAGATGTCAGAGTGTAATGAATGAGGCAGAGGCCGTTTTATGTTTAGCTCGGAGACGTGTGTCCTGGAAACATTATTATAGAACCGCGATGCATGCAGGTGAATTCAGAGATATGAGGAGGGAAGTCTGTTGCAGGTGCATCTTGGGGCATTTGGACGTGTGCTGCATGTACAATTAGTGCAACACATTCCCTGACGTCCACCTCTCCAATCTCCTTTAAAGAAAAGCAAAGCAGCAAAGACTAATGCACAGGTTTTTGAACGGTCGTACTCACGCTGGATATCGATTGTGACGCTGGTCTCTTTGCCGTTGGGAACAGCTTTGTTGGAAGCTCTGCAGATGATCTTCTGCCCGCTCTCAATGTTGGACGGCGAGATGTACAGAGTGCTGACCGTACTCTCCCGTCTGCCGTCTCGTAGAAGAGTCTGAAAAGAATAAGAGGGGGAAGAAGGAAGGTGGTTAAGATGCGGTTAACATTTCTCTCGCTTCTAACTTTGCATGCACAAAGTCAACATCACACAAACGCAGTCTGTCAAAGGCTGGCAGGAGGCCTGGACTTTCAGAGCAACATCTGAAGTGCAGGTCTATACTTAATTCCGATGATGCATCAAACGCTCGGTATGTTGCCCCGCCATTTCAGGGAGTTTGCAACAAGAAGCACACGTCTGTCTGTGTGGAGGGGCTTTGTCGGAGGTTGGAGTCCAGAGCTTGTCATGCACAACAAAGGAAATCAATCTTCTCTGGCGCTGATGGTGGTGCGAGTGCAAATGCCCTCGCCGCATTGTTGGGTACCATCTGAATGCATTCAACAGAGTCCACTGACCCTGTCTCTAAGAAACGGCTAAGAGAGAAGGTCTGATGAGCAGATACAAGAAACCACGGATGAGAGCGGCCGGGGAGTGAGTGGGGCAAACTCACCCGGTGGAACAAATTGGCAGAGCCACTGAGCTTTAGGCAAACAGCAGAGAGAAGAGATTCTTCATGCACTGCCATGTTCACTCCTCTGGAAAGATTCCTCTCATTTTGTTCTGTTCCGAACGTCTGGAGAATCCAGGTATGGAAACATAACACCATCAGAAAACGCTCTGAAAATGTCACCCTCGACACTCTAATCTTAATTACTGGATTCAACCTCAGCTCCTCAGACATTAGAAGGTCCGTGCAGCATGCTGGCAACAGCTTTTAAGATCGTTTGGCCAGTTCAGAACCTTAAACCTTTGGGACGAATTAGAATGACGAATCAGTGTCACAAAAGATTCCAAGGCATTATCTGCAACATGTATCCACCCTCACTACCATCACTGCCATAACCACGGCAACCGAAACGGCATACATGTTCAGGACGAAAACCCTACCCCAGACATTTAACAAATAAAATAATAATAATAATAATAATAATAATAATAATAATAATAATAAGTTTAATTTAATTAGTGCCTTTCAAGAACCCAAGGATGCTTTACAATCATAAACAACATCAATACTGTGAGGAAAATAAAAAGGTTTTTAAAACTTAATGAAATAAAGTAAAAGGCGGCATGATGGCTTAGTGGTTGGCATGTTCTCCTATCAGCGCTGGAGATTCTCGGTTCAAATCCCAATCTGGGTGGAGTTTCCACATTCTCCCCGTGTCCGTGTGGGTTCTCTGGTTTCCACCCACAGTCCAAAATCATGTATCAAGGTCAATTGAATTCTCCAAATTGTCCCATATAGAGTGTGTCTGTGTGAGTGAGTGTGTGTCCAGTGATAGATTGGCGCCCTGTTCTGGGTGTATCTGCCCAAAACGTTCTCCCCTGGATGGGCATGGGAAACCCCCCCCCCAGCGACCCTAGTAGAGGGTAAAGTGGAAGCTAATGATGAAATAAAGTACAACAAATTAAAAATAAAAAAACTTTTAATATTAAGTAATTATAAAGATTGAATTGGAACCCGGGGGTTTATATCAATATGAAATAAACATTCCGCAGACTTTAGAGTCAGTGGATCCTCATTGGACGGACAGATTATAAATGAGGACCAAACAGTTTTCAGTCGAAGTCGAATCCAACACTCGTAAAAGCAACTCCACTTGGTCCGGCCTCAGAGCCCCTTCTGATCAGTCCAAATGTTGTTTGCCACTTCCAGCGGATAAGCGGTGGGGGTCAGATGGAGCCTCCGCTGAGCCTCACGGCGCGTTGCGTTCCTGCAGTGAGCCGCGGGCTGTCAGCGGTTAGACGTGGTGATAAAATATGCTCCGTGACACAGTCAGCGGCGCTTCCCTCACGCCCGGTGGCTTGTCTGAAGCCATTAACATCGCTCGGCCAGGCGAGCGGGCAGGGTCCCGATGCTTAGCCTCCCCCCGGCCCGAAATAGCTTCCAATTATAAACTAATAATTTCTCATGCAGCGGCCGCAGGAGCTCGGCGGCAGAATGAAAACGCTCCGCAGGACGAGCTGTGAGGGCGAAACTCAAGGGCCCATGTTTTATCTGAAGAAATCATTAAGGTGAGAAAGGGAGGAAGGTCTTCCACAAACTGAACAAGACGTCAGAACTTTAGAACACAGGAACCATATTCAGTTCCCGTATTCAGTTCAGCTCCATTTGGATGCATTTGAATTCTTCTGACTGCAGTGTACAGGTTCTCCGCTGAACCCCCACAGAACAAGATCTATCCTGGAACCTGGACCCCAGCGCTGAGAGGCAATCGTGATGACCACTGCGCCACGCACCATGTGATAAATGTAACTGTGTATATTTATACTGTATGTATTACAGTTGGGTTTGCGTCACCGTGTGGTGGTTGGAAGCCATTGTGTGGTGAACTCATTTAATTCCTGAACCCCGTTCTGATTAATTTTCACCATTTTATGACACAATTAATTAAATGCCTCTTTAGTTCTCCAATCTCCTTATTTTAATTCAGTGGCGGGAAGCCAGCGAGGGTAATGAGCTCGACAATGAAGAGAAATGGAATGATGTTTTTAGCTTTAATAGAGGAGGTCAGAGGTGCTAAATATAACTGCCCCGACTCTGTCTCGTTACCGGATTTTCGGACGCCCCACCCGAACCCGCGCCGTTAAAACTCATCATAGTTTATTAAAATGAAATTCCGTCTTTGGAGTAAAGATTAAATATGAATACTGTATGAAAATGAATATATATAATATTAATTATAAATGAAATGACAACCGGTTCTAAGCTGGCTCCCCCTGCGCAGCTCCATCAGCTCCCATTGTTCTGCGAAGGCTTTCTATAGGATTTTGGAACGTCTTTGTGGGAATCTGCTCCCATTCGTCCAAACGAGATCGGACGCAGATGTTTAATGAAGGAGGCTCTTGGTTCTACTTTACACCTCAGCGCTGCTCCGTGGGGTTAAAATCAGAACTGTGTGGAGCCCTGTGGTCATGAATCGATTAATCCCAATTAAAAATGTTACAATTAATAGATAGTAAGGGCGTCTCATTATATCAATGACATTCATAAAAGTGATGCCGCTAGACAAAAAGCTTTAGAGCAGGATGCCGAACTCACAGGAACAAAAATAGTTACACTTGTTGCTGCAAGAATTACTTTTAAATAATAATAATAATATGAATAAAATTATTATTTATTACATAAATTCAGTGAAATGTGCTGATCTAGTGGGTAAATTGATTTTGTAAAGATTTCATGAAGTAAGAAAAAAGTCTTTTTTCTTACTTCAGAAAAGAAAAAGTCATTTTCTTTCAAATGGATATGAATATGTACTTTAAGGAATATTTATATTTTATAATATATATATATATATATATATATATATATATATATATATATATATATATATATTCATCATCTTCATTATTCATTATCTATTATTTATTAATAAATTAAATAAATCAAATAAACAAAGATACTGAACCGTGCAGTTACTTTGATTTCTGCCACTTTTTTTGTGAAAGTTAATTATCACAGAATTATTTCTAAGACAATAATCGTACCATCAGAATCTCTACACCAAAGTCATCCTGGATCTCAGTCTGGACGGAACAGAAAGAGGGCCTTCCCCAAACTTTTCCCCTAACGTTAGAACTATACAGCGGTGCAGACGTCCGGGCTGATCTACCACAGTGTGACCGGACCATGCTTTGCTTTTAAACACCATATTGACCCCTGCAGCTCATATCTGGCTTTTTTGCTTTGAATCGAAGACTCAGACAGTTTACAATCCTGAATCCCGACATCCCAAAACGGCGGTGTAATTTCAGAAGCTGCAGCCACTTAGACTTAAAACTAAAGATGCTTAACACGGTCAAAAAAAACAGCAAATAATGATCAGCGGCATGAAAATATTATCACCTGAAGGTGTCATACAGTTACTATGATCCTGCAAACACAATCAGAGCCTATTATATGTTAATGACGCCACCACTCTGCGAACAGCAACGCGCGGTGTTATTTGGGATTGATCTTGTTACTGAACTGTTAATTTACGTATGAAAACAGAAGGGAAATGTTTTGTAGATTTCTGTTTTTGTGAAAAGCCACTCGCACCGAAGCCTCTAATCTCACCGACCTCGGTGCTGTTTTACTAATGCAAATCTACTCGGCTGCGTTTGGCACATTAGCCGTCCTTATTACGGCTTATCTGCTGATCTTCAACACCTCAATTAGCGGTCTTACACAACGCCATCAGGCAGCGGCGTTTGTGTGGAGTGGAGTGTTTAATTCTCGCCGTTGAGTTCAGGATTCTGTTAAATGAAAGGACTTTATATATTATATACACCGTATCAGAGTATTGGGACACGCCTCGTTAGGGGTTTCACACAGTTTGAATGACAGGTCATCGAAATCAAGGAGTCACAATGGACAACTGTATGATTACATCGTGGAACAGTTTGGGGAAGGCCAGCTTGACTGTTCCATGGATGTATGTTGGGGTTAAAAGTCAGTCGGCTAGTGGTTAAGAACCAGCACTGCGATCTGAAGGTCCCCGGTTCCATTCCCGGTCCCACCAAGTACTATTACTGAAGTGCCCTTGGGTAAGGCACCCTAACCCAGCTTGATTTTCGTTGGACTGGCGGTCCTGCAGGACGCCCTCAATGGACTTATATAGTCTTCAATTGTTAAATACGGGTCACTTGATCACCACAATCTGTACACAACTGTTCTACACTGCCCAGCCGCTCAAGGAGGAGGAGTCCCCCACTGAGCCTCGGTCCTCACAAGGTTTCTTTCTTAAAATAACAACATAACAGGAAGTTTTTGTCTTGCCACTGTCACTTCGGCTTGCTCTTTAGGGGTTTAAAGGCTTATAACTTGAACTTAAGCCCAGTTGCTTCCCCACATGTGCTCACTTCACTCAGTGTGTGTATATGTGTGTGTTTTTCTGCACGGATGGGTTAAATGTGGAGGACACACTCCTCTGTGGTCAAAACAACCCTTATCAACACATTTGGGAGGGTTGTGATCATGTTAAGGGGATCTGTGGCTCTGTAGTGGAGGCTGAGTGCTTGCTTCACCAGTAGGGGGGGTTGGGGTTTGAATCACAGGTCCCCAAACCCTGTCTGCTCCTGGAGAACCTCATCATGGCAGACCCTGCAATCGCCTTCACCTGTAATGTTTGTGTCAATGACACCAAAGGCGTCTATAGAATCTATATCTGGACAATCTGATAACCCACAATCCGAGCTGCGCTGTGTGGATTCACGTTATTTGTCACGATCGTGTGGTTGACGAGGAGACGGCAGGAAGTCGCCTCATTACTCTCCACGCAGGTCTCCATTGCTCAGACTGAGCAATCATAATTAAGCGCGTTGAATTCCACCGCCACGGAAAGAGAGATGAGACGTTTGGGCCGATTCCATCCGTCATCTGGCACAGCGGTCCCGTTCCCACCCCGCACTGAGACGCAGGGACGCCGTGCCATTTGCAACACCATCACACACGAAAGCGGCAAAATGCATGATGGGTACACAGCCACGTTTCTGTCACGGCCCGATCGATACCGTTTATCTCTCATCAGGACCGAAAGCCGATAGTAAGATGAGAGGGAAGGACCCCAAGGCCTGGCTGGAGCTGCTCATTTATATGGAAATGCCACAGGTCGTCTGATTAAACGCCGGCGGACGTTGGGATCCATACGGAGCTTTGGGGTCAGAGAGGGAAATGAGAGGACGCAGATCACAGAGGACGCAGATCACAGAGGACGCAGATCAAGAGGGAAAAGCCTGGATGATACGGAGAACGTGGACACGGCTGCAGACGCACAGCTCGGACCTTTCCTGGAGACGCCGAGCAGAGACCTCTGATATCAGTGAAAAGACCATTATCCGCCCATCTGCTTGTTTGCGTTGGCACATTTAGCCGTATTTCCCGAGTTGTCCATCCAATCAGACGGCGCTGAAGGCTAAATTAAAGGTGCACAGATGGCTGGAGTCATCGCAGATACAGTTAGTTAATGCAACACTTCTGGGAGACGGGAGACCGATCTAAAAGAAGAGGCAGCGTCACGGTGATGAGAACTGGTTTGCAAACTGAAATTGGAAGCGATTAAGAAACTTATTTTCTAATTTACGAACCTCGATCCCGACCGTTCGGTGCACGCTGGTTTCATCACACAGTTCCACCCCGGAACCTCCCGTCACTCTTTCCCACTTCATATTTACGACATGTTGTTTTTTGTGTTTTTTTTCTTTATTATTATTATTATTATTATTATTAAAGCTGCGCCTACCTTCGAATGCCATGAGTCAGAGATAATTAACGCTTTACTTCACACACTGTATGTAATTGAGGCGTGCGGTGTGTGTGTGTAGCCCTCCAACATTCCTTTTAATGCTCTCCGCATGTTGCAGACGAACGACGGGTAAAGTGTCGGTGAGGAGACGGGACGTCGCGACAGAAATAGCCCTCTGAAGACGCAGGGAGCGTTCCAACTTAATGAGGGCAGGTGTGGATTGTATACACACAGAAGCCATTAGGCCGACATGGGACGGCGGGGAACGCGGCGGTGCGTGAGCGCGTGCACCGGTTCTGTGTGCAGGATGTGGGTGGGAGGTGGGGGGGGGGGGGTGAAAGGAGTTTGACGGGGTGGAAAGAAGAACCGACAGGAGGGAGACGCTCGGTGAGACAGTTAAGACCTACAGACTCCATATTCATGAATGTCACTGATTACACCGTCTCTTCTGCACTAAAACCCTCCAGCATGGACACACACACACACACACACACACACACACACACACACACTGCAGGCCCACGCCGGAGGTGAAGCAGGGTGAGTGAGCGATGGAGGGATGATGATGGGAGATGCAGCTCAGTGTGAATCGAGTCATTTGGAGAGAAAGCTCTAAAGACACAATCTGCTTTGATCTGTTAATTGTGATTAATGACTTTTTTTTTTTTTTTAAAGAGAAACTGTGATTAAGTTCTGCTCCTCACAGAATAACATCAAACTCAGCATGTCGCTGCTGCTGCTGCTGCTGTTTGAGATTATTAAATTATTATTAAGAAATTAAAATGAAAAAAGGCAAAATGGCAGCCAGTGGATTTTATATTAAATGTAATAAATATATTTAAATTATCACGTTTTTAGACATCAGTTCAGAACATACAACTACCACCTGTACTAATACAACCACTGTTACCACAACTACTACCAAAATAACCACAACTACCACCACAATTACCACTACCCCAACCAATATCACTAAAACCACCACCAGTACATATACAACCACTGTTACCACAACTACCACCAAAATTACCACAACTACCACCACAATTACCACTACTCCAAACACTATTACTAGAACTACCACCAGTACTAATACAACCATACAGCTACTACTACCACTATTACCACTACTATTACTAATACGACAACTACCATTACCACTACTACTAACACCAGTATTATAATTACTGCTAACCACTATGAATACTATGACTACTATCTCCATTAATTACTCTAATCACTACCAATACCATTACCAATATTATAACGACTATCATTATTGTCAGTTTACCTACGAGGACGGGATAGGCTCCAGCACATTGCTGCAGCAGTAATCAGTGAATGATGAAACAATGCGCTCAGCGTTCGCTGACGAAGCTGTTAATGTCTAACCTTTAATGTCTCTCTGCGTCTTAATGCCGGACTCTAATGAGCGTAACGCCGACGGTTCGGAGAACAGACTCTTGGCCCTCCACCTCACGTCAACGGCCTCGCGCTACGCAAAATCAAAGAACTTAACCACACAAGCCATCATCATTATGGTCCTGTTTGCAAACTCAGAGACCTTAATAGCCCCAAATTAGCACTTTACCGCAGCCACTCGAAAGATTTCTCATGAGCTGGACAGCAGAACCAATTGATCGTCTCTCTTTAATTACTGTCTGGCCGCCGACAGTCTGTCCTCCTCCTCCTCCACTAAGCTATCAGTCCTGCTCCATCCGTCCCAGTTTTTATCCTCACAGATTTATCGGGGAAAGAAAATCCTCCGGTTTATCCTTCACTCGAACCCTCCGACATGACACTGAAATAATCCCACCATGAAGACGATGTCAGTCGGTGTCATATCATCACACTGTCACATACAGTGTGTTATTACAGCGGGGGAACGTCACCAATTCTGCGTTTATCCGGTCAGTAGGACATACTGGGTGTCATGTAGAGGCTCTACAACTAGATTACGCATTCTTTGTACAGGAGTCCCTCAAGGTTCAGTGCTGGGTCAACTTGATTTCTCAGTATTTCTTCTGAACTTATTTCCACCAATGGATTCTCCCATTATATAGAACTCAAGCCGAGCTTCTGTTCCTCGGATTCTTCAGTCTCTGCATCCCTGGACGTCTGGGGAGAACCTCATCGTGGACATCGTCTCATCACATCAGGGAAAAAAAAACCCAGCAGGAAAAAGCAGCTGTGGACTCGTGGAGAAAAAAAAAGTCCTTGTCAAGATTTTGTCATTGCTTTAAGGAAGTCTTGGATCCAGTTCTGCTCAGGAGGATTCTTTTAACTTGAAACCACATGGGCGCCTGGAAGTTCTGTTCTTATATCCAGCTGGACTCGCTCTTTTTCTTTGGAAACTTGTTTCAGAAGTTTCAACAAAGTCCCCCAAATGGATTTAGAAAGTCAGCGACATATCAGGCCGTCAAACTCCCAAAGGTCTGCGTTCTCTTCAGTAGAACCCTGCAGCTCCAAATGCTAATGTTTGCCTGAATACTGTACAGAACCCTCAGGTTCTGCTGACCCCTCGTCCATTAAGAGGATTTTAACAATAATCAAGTAAACGTAAACCTCATCTTTTGTCGCTGAGTTTAAATTAAACATCTGGCGTCGGAATCTTAGTTTATAGTCTAATATAATTTATAGTTTATAGTTCTAGCAGCAATGAATAAAAGTTAAGCATCGCTGGACGTGTCTCTAGATCAGCATTTAGTAATAAAAAATGATATAGATTTATACCCCTGTGCTTCTCCTTAGAACTTCGTACATGAAACAGATTTTCAAAAGACTTTTCATACTTACTGATGTAATCAATTTATTTAAACATTAAAATCATAAAGAGCAACTGTATCCCGTTTAACTGAGACAACGTAAGTAACTGAAGCAAACCCACATTGACTCGAGGAGAACATGCAACATTTCCCATTAGAACAGCAAGACTTTCTCCAAATGGTTCCCACAAAGGATGCTGGGTGAATAAACCCACCAGCGAATAATAGAACAGCCATCATGATTATTAGCGTCAGTGATCTAACGAGGACCTGAGATGGTACGCTTGTGACAGGTTCCTGCAGAACCCTGACGGAGGGCTGCAGAGGACATCAGAGTCAGAGCTCTGAAGCAGATGCTGCAGAAGAAGACGGAGTCGTTTCTGACAGAACGATTCATTGAAATCGCGGGACGTCTGCATCGCGTCTCTTCTTTAAAAATCCACCCGAATTCCCCCTGCATAATTTATTCGACTTAAATACTGAAGTGTCTGTTAGAGAAGCGGGTTTGAGGTGTACGGCGTGACGGATGCCGAGCTTGTTTAAGTTCCTTTCTGTGAGTGAATATTAGAAATAAAGGATGAGATGGAATTCATGAGGGTTTCATTAACTCCTGTCTGCTTTTCCGTTTCTTTTCCTTGCCGTGTAGATAAGAGATGGAAGTGAAGTTCATTACCATGTGCCGGCGCTGTAATAAAACTGCGGAAAGTTTCCTAATGGATGAACAGGTCTCCAAAAAGTTCAAATGAGGTAAAAAAAAAAAAAAAAAAGGAGAGCCATAATGAAACGGGGGAGAAACACATCGGATGGATGTGAGCAGCCTGATTTTCAGTAGATTCAGTAAATCACTTTTGAAAAAGACAATAAGAACGAAACGGTGGAGGACGATTTAAAAGAAATGAAGAAAAAAAAGATAAAAGTAAAGAATAAAATAAAGAAACGCAGGATAAACATTTAGGGATTTAATGTCAAGTGGAAGTTTTAAAGTGTGGAGGTAACTTCGGTTTGAAGGGTGGAGGAGGGAACCGGCGGTACAGAAAGAAAACACGTAAAGATACGACGAAGCCCAAAACTTCAGCAACAACAATACACCCATCTGTTCAGCACACGGCTCCGTCACCTGTGAGCTGAGCCGCCGAGGACTGTGATGACTTGATCGGGAAGAGGAACGGAACGGAGAACTCCCGAGTCAGGGATGGGGACTACAGACATATGTGGTCCACTGGCCCAAATCAAAAAGCTCCCTTCAAGCACCGTCACGATCGCACCTGTTCCGAGCAGACGGGATTTAACAGAAGCTGCCGTTTCCAATCTCTCCTTCGCGAGTCCCTCTCGCGGCGCCGTGCTCTCGGAGGACGGCGTGGGGGAGGTCTGAACAGCACCCTGATTGGCTGATACGAATTCCACCGTGCACCTGTTTCATTGACGGCGGGAGGAAGGAAAGCGAACGATTTAGGTCTGATTAATTGGGGTGAACCGAGGCGTGTGGTTCAGACGGGTTCAGATATTAAAGATGTTTCATTCTGAAATCAGAATCTGTACGTGTGGCCGTCGTTTCATTCCGACGTGAGCATGACGTGATTTCTTTACTGAGGAGGAAAGCCAGAGCGATGCTGTACAGCGTCCTCTCATCAGCACCAGCAGCTGCATGGCACCACCGAGATGGTGGAACCTGAAATGGACATGGTATTTAAAAAAAAAAAAAAAAAAAAAAAAAGGGGTTTACAGAGGGAGGGCTGGAGACAGGCCGTAAGTAGCAGGATGCTGCTGTTACCATCTGCCGATGCCACGGCTAGATAGGACAGAATCCAGAATGTTGAGGGTGTAAGAGTAGCTTTTAATGCAGAAGACACCGGGTGGGAAACAAAGCCATAGCACACGACAGGACACAAACATAACGCAAAGCAATGTTGAAAGGCTGGGTATTTAAACATATAGGTAAGTCACATGACGGGACACAGCTGAACCGGATATAGGTAACATATCGGTAAGTCACATGACGGGATTAAACGGATTTACCAGGACAAACGAACTAAAAACACATTCACACACACAGCTGCAACAGATGAACACTAATGACAAACAGGGTCCAATAGGGGGCGCTGATGAACCGTCCCGAAAGTACCACCAGTGACTGATAGAGGGCGCTGATGTGACAGCTGCCATCCTGTAAACATCACAGCGGGTTAGGTTTGAATAAAGACGATGAGAAGCCATTAGGGTTTCCTGAAGGTTGCTTTAGCGCTGTGTGATGGTTACATGATCATTCAGGACCTCCTCATCTTCATAGTCGTCTCTTCTTTACGTCCGAGCTGTTTCGTCCTTTTTTTTTTTTACGACTTTTATTTATTGCTTTAAAGCGAATCTAATTCTGATGCAGCTGTACAATTAAGGCTTATAATCCGCTAATTTGTGTAAGAAAGTGGAAGAGAGATTTAAAAAAAAAAAAAAAGAAAATAAAGACGCAAGAAAATGAGAAACTCCCCACAGATCTCATTCTCGTAGCTGGACATCTGTTCTCGGTGCCTGTGCGACTGCGATAGAGATAAAATTAATTAAACCAACATGTTTTTTAGTGCTGATGATGTTATTTTTGTTAGCTTGTGTGTACAACACCTGCGCAACAGAAGCGCCTGCCATTCAGAACGCAGACACGCCGCCAGCTGACGGCGCTCGGGTCGGACGTAGAGGACACGGCCCGAATGAACGAATAAATAAATAACTCTGCATTCGGTCGTCGTGCTGCTGATTGGCACCGAGAAAGTTGCAGCAGCGTTTGTTTTGCGTTTCATGTTGGTGCCATTGGATCCACTGGATCACCAAGTACCCAGCATCCTCTCCTAACACATTCTCATGAGCCTACCATGCAGCGACATCTTTTCTCATCTTTTCACCGACCCATTGGCAGGTCTCGCATGGAAGCTTTACGTATCAGCCAGCAGTGGGCGCTGTGCCGATAACGGAGAGGTCCATCTAATTAAAGGGAATGAAAATGTCTCCTCCTACACGATTTGGTCTTCATCTGCAGCGTGACCTCCGGGTCTGTGAGACCGGAGTGTGATTGGTGCGCTTGAGCCAAATTACCCAATTCGATTAGACCTCATTGTTTCCCCTTATAAACTTCCGACTCGGCATCCGATCGTGGATAAATCGGCACTTCCGTCCTGTGGCTCCGCGTTTGCAATTAAAAGTTAATCATCTTTCCGCCTCGAGACTGTTTATCAACCGATAACGCAAAACACACGGAGGCGCCGGGGTTCACGGCAACCGGAGGAGCCCGTCCTTTTAAAGTATTTATTCAACCCGCGAGGACACTCCATCTTCCCATCGACGCACATCCTAATGAATCATTTGCTCGGCGGCAGATGAGGACGGCCGAGGTAGATTTCACCCGCGCGCTCCGTTAGAAGTTAATCTCGGGCAGGGCCGGCGCCGCCTAATGAGCAATTTCAGGAGTGAAATTACCAAAGAATGCTCGTGAATGTATTACGACCGGCGGCGTCGGTTGGTGCGTTCGTTTTGTTCGTTGGCGTGACTTTCATGCAGCCTTTCATCTTGGAAGGCATCGGAATCACTAATTAGGGAAAGTGGGTGGGGGTGAATTAGCAAGTCAGTTCAAATGAGCGAAAGGAATACGAGGGGTGACGGGAAAACAAATTAAACGAGTGAAGAGGATTCATTTGAAGAGGAACGCTGGGACAAATTGTTAAGAGCTTTACAAATGTCAGTGAGTTGAAATCAATAACGCTTTAATCTTCGCAGGCTGCACAGACAGCGCCAGGTCCCCAGCGAGACGGATACCCGACCGAAGTGTTAGCGTTCGAATTGGCAGGAAGAGTCGGTGTTTTTTGAAGACTATCCTCAATGCGCCATCTGTCAGACTCAGGTGATTCTAGTGTTGCTCTCGAGAGAAGACTGGAGGAGATGTCATGTAGCAGGATGTATAATTAGCCTCAAGGGCGCGTCAGACGGCACAGCAGAACCACTTGTTTCCTTTGTTGATGCTAAATGCAGCCAAGAGGAGCCCCAAGGGGTCACGCGGCATCCCAGAGTCCCCGGAGTCTCCCGCGGGGAAATATTTACCCAGGGACCGAGGTGTTGACGATGCGACACGTGGCGGACGGCTGCGGGTTTCAAAGTTTCAAAGCGGTAATAGAAAAGATTCCTGGTTTATCAACCGTCGATATGGTTCGCAAGTAAATATACGAAGCGTGAGGGGCGTGAAGCGCCGGGAGCCAAATTGAATTCCGGCTTTGTATTCCGGCAGAGAGGAAAAAAAAAAAGAGCTGAATCATCTCGGCTTTAATCTCATAAAAGTTCAAAGACAAAAGCAGACGATTGCCGTCCCGAATCGAATGGCAGATTTGCATGCATTATTTTCCTGGTGGGTGCCGTTTCTTTCCCTAAACTTAGTGACAAGTGATCGAAAATGAAAGCGGTGTGCGGCTCCCGTGCTGCCGGAATTGGCAGATCCCGCTCGCCGGCGCATCCGCAGGAAACTGTGTGAGCGACAGCGTGTTTATGATGGGGAATTGGGAAGGCTGAGGCTTTTCTCTACCTGTCAGGTGAGATGCAGCGGCGAGGAGCAGCCATATCCGCGCTCCTGTCATCAGCATGGCACCGGCTGGGATGTACCAGACAGCCAGGTGATGGCTGTGATTCCACACTTGCATATATTAACTCGAGTCCCGCAGTCTCCAGAGGCCATCAGTTAACGCAGCGAGATGGGGCATTGTGGAGAGGAAGACGGGGGTGGGGGGGGGGGGGGGGCGGGGGGGATGGACAGGCTGCGGAAAAATATGGAGGCGGTAGCAGAACCAGAACGTCCTTCCAATAAATTGAAAAGTAGGTTTTCAGGATCACCAGGTAACTCTGCGTTTCTGTGACATCAAGGTGTCTTCTCACCATGAAGGTTCTCACCATGAAGGTTCTCACCATGGTCATCACCGACCGCACCGAGGTCATCAGAGAAGGTCCAAGTGTGATACAGGAAATTGAAGGATCAGTCTTGGATCCACTCTCTTCAGAGGTTTTGGGATGCACCTCTTAGTGAGATCATAGACACCTTCCTTATTCTCAGTATCAAGTTCTTCTGTGGAACACATGTCTCCAATAATGAGAACCTTCTCCCTCCATGTTCAAGCTGTCACCCTATTTGCAAAAATGTCTTAGTTGGTCCATAATCGGTTCAGCGCTGACCGAAAGGCCGGCTCCTCTTTGAGTAATGTGACTCTTCATCACAATTCACCATCCATCACGAGTAATCCATCCATCATCTTCCGCTTTGTCCTCTACTAGGTTTGCAGGGGGGTTCCCTATGTCCATGCAGGGGAGAACGTTTCAGGCGCCGGGCAGATACACCCAGGACAGGACACCAATCTATCACTGGACACACACTCACTCACACAGACACACTCTATATGGAGCAATTTGGAGAATTCAATTGACCTTAATCCATGTTTTTTGGACTGTGGGAGGAAACCGGAGAACCCGGAGGAAACCCACACAGACACGGGAGAACATGCAGACTCCACCCAGATTGGGATTTGAACCGGCAATCCCCAGCTCTGAGAGGAGAACATGCTAAACCACTAAGCCACCATGCCGCCCCTCACATAGGAACCATTTAAAGGTGATTTTTTTTTAATTAGCAGCTTAAAGAGTTTCATCAGATTCATTCAGAATCAGAACCGAATTAAAAACAACGAAGAGAAAGTGAGAAGAGAGTGCACATCCTCTTCCTCATCCTCATCTTCATCCTCCCTCAACACCACCGGCATGCAGTGGACATGCAGAGTGTGTGTTTTGGATTTCAGTCCTGTGTCTCTGTTGTCATGACGAACTGCAGAACTTCATACATCATTCATTAATAACGACGATCAATTAGTCAGATATCATTGTGATGAAATTATTCATCAGACCCACACTTTATTAATATTATCATTGTTTTCCTTAAAATTGCCTTTCTGCGTTTGTGTGTGTGTGTGTGTGTGTGTGTGTGTGTTATGTAGATAAAGCCCCCCCCCCCAGCTGATGGACAGATAGCCGATCGCTGCAGCAGCGGAACCTCAATAAAGCAGAAAGAGCAATATTGAATAATAAGGCAGTGAGGTTTAATTAAGATTCAGTGACCTCGCCGGCTTAATAATAAAGATTACAGGATTTGCAGGAGAAAATTAAAATAGAGTATGTGTACGGCGCCAGAAGGGCAACAGTGGTCACTCTTTTCATTTCAGGAAGTTTCATCCTTCCAGCACCCTTCGCCGCTCGGCTTATTTTGGTCCGTATCATATTAATTTGCGGCGTCTGATCATTTAAAGTGACCCAATTAATGCAGGTATAATGGGCTCTGTAACCTTTCTGATAAGCTCCGTTCAGTTCCAGCACGAAAAAAGAACATTACACCCGACTGCCGCTTTAACTGCCGAGCTCTGAGAACCGTAATGAGATCACAGCGGGTTTATTATTTTGTAAATGACGCTGTTTGCAATCGCAGCATCGTTCGGATTTTGCGCTGATGATCGGAATCCGTTCCTAAGCCTCCCGCCTCTTTATGTCGCCCTCGGTGCAACCCGGCCGTCGCGCAAGCGAAAGCTAACAGTGATTAGAAGTTGGAAGTCAGTATAACTAACAAAATTAGGATCTAAATTAGAAACGGGGCATGATGGGAAATCTATAGCTCGTTACCCAGGACGGTTAATCGCGCAGGGCGGGACCTCATGGCAGCCTGGATGGCCTGGCACTCAAACACGGCGTCATCCATCAGCTCCACCCTCTGGATCCTCAGGTGGTGTTCTCCTGTTCCATGATCGCCAATCACTGTGTATCGCGGATAACCTGAAAATGAATCACAAACAATAATAACGTTTAATCAAACGAACTTCATATCAGGTCGTACGCTTCAAACATTGTATGAAAAGCTCGGGTCTTTTCTGTTCGAATGTTACTGTAATCCAACTTTTCAGTTTAATTATGTTCGTTAATTAACACCTTTAGCACTAGAAGTCCCAGAGAGGTGTCATTTGAGAGAGGTGTCACCACCTTTCTACCTTTGGAACCCAGAGACGGGTCGAATGACCTGAAGGATTCTAAATGCCATCCTATAATTAGCTGTGAACTGACTCTTTTGTTCTGTAAATAAGGCCATCAGTGCACATCTTTAGAGTAAGTGGCCAAGCGGCCATATTTGAAAGGGAATATCTCCAAAAGTATTACAGCTGGAAGGCTGAAATATTTTTCTGTATGTTTAGAGACTTCTATACCTGTAACTCATGTAGGTTCTGGTGCTGTAAGCCGTGTTGCATCAATGGAAAAAAATTCCCAAAATTGGGAAAAAAAACAAATATGTGTCATCTTTACATTTCCATTTGTTCAAACAGCAGACACTTTTATCCAAAGCGACTTACAAGGTAAACACAGGGTTCATCACAACATCCCTGGAGCATCCCTACCGCTTCCTCTGATGGATGATGGACTGATGGATGGAGTATAAGAAGGCCGATCTATGTTTCATGTCTCAAAGTTAAGGGCCCACATTGGTAACTTCAGTGGACCTGGGATTTGAACCGTCAACTTTCAGATTGACAGCCTAACGCCCTGACCACTGAGCTACCACTCCCTAACCGGTCATTATCTCATGGATGGAGTATAAGAAGGCCGATCTATGTTTCATGTCTCAAAGTCCTTCCAGTGGCAATGTTGAAGAAATAATCAGTTGACCTGAATGTGGTCCAGTTCTCTAAAGTTCTCAAATATCACCTGTCACCGTATGGTACCCTTGTTTGGACACTGATTCCGTTCAAATGAAAGGATGCCCTACAGCCAGTTGAGTAAATATCTCAGTACAAACTCATTACATTTACATTTGGTCATTTATTGGACACTTTTATGCAAAAAGCGACTTACAAGGTGAGTACAGGGTTAATCACAGCATCCCTGGAGCAATGAGGGTTAAGGGTCTTGCTCAAGGACCCACATTGGTAATTTCAGTGGACCTGGGATTTGAACCCCCAACCATCAGATTGAGAGCCCAAGAAACCGAGTCTCATAAACCGAGACTGGACGTCTGTCGGAACTCAACTGAGGACGAGGACACTTCTCCTTCATTCCCGCCAAATTTCGGCGGCCTCTCCAATGAAGTGAGGTCCCCGGCGCTCATGATGAAGTTCTCCCTGATTAACGCAGAAGGCCGAATTCTGATGAGAGAACCTACTCTGGAACATCTTCAGCTTCTGGCAGTCGCCGCAGACCCCCCCCCCTTTTTTTTCCGGTGACCCTCTGCTGACTGAGTTCTAAGTATGTCCTGAACTCTGAACATGTTCTGTTTGTGCTTCACTCAGCACCGAGGTGTCACATGGTTTTTGGAACGCTATGTATCCAGCGTCCAGCCCCCGCTTATATTTTGGCAAAGAAAAGCCCGGGGAGAGCATATTGATTTTGTATTGTCCATCGACGTGGGGCGCACTCGCCCGAGTGAATTCGCAGTGACATAATTGTCTCGCAGCGCGTGGTGCCTGCTGGTGCATGAACCCCCGCGAGAAAGCTGCACCTCACCGCCAATTGATTTCTCTCCAATTATGTCATTCAGTGTCATTTCTGCAAATCCACCAGGTCACGTGATTGGAATTCTAAAACATCAGGAGCATATGCTTCATACGATTCAGAGCTGTTTACAGAGTCAGGTACGCATCCTGTCCTCCACCGTGTGATTAATATACAGCTGTATCCATCCATCCATTATCTTCTGCTTTATCCTCTACCAGGGTCGTGGGTGGGGTTCCCCATGCCCATCCAGGGGAGAATGTTTTGGGCGCTGGGAAGATACACCCAGGACAGGGGGGCAATCTATCACTGGTAACACACTCACTCACACAGACACACTCTATAAGGGGCAATTTAGACAATTCAATTGACCTTGATCCATGTTTTTGGACTGTGGGAGGAAACCGGAGAATCTGGAGGAAACCAACACGGTCACGGGGAGAACATGGAAACTCCACCCAGATGGGGATTTGAACTAAGCCACCGTGCCACCCTATACAGCTTTATATATGAAAAATAAATAACCTTATGCAGATAAACTGATATCTCGTGGGCGTAGCAGCTTAGTGGTAACAGTGTTGGAGAATCAGTCGTAGGGCTGGAGGTTCAAACCCTCAAAACAACTGAATTTGGCAGTGTGGGCCCTTAAGCAAGGCCCTTAACCTTTGTCCCTGTAGAGGTGCAGGTGAGGCACCATGGCTGACCCATCGCTTCGACCCCAAACATTGAGCCCGGATACTAATTTGGATTAAAATGATTAAAAGTGATGGTTGTTCCCCTGAATGACGTGAAGAAGGTTCCTTCAGAGAACAATCGAAAAGTTCCATCTCTTACTTTTTTCCCAGCTTTATAAGTTCAAACCTCGGCAGCCCGGCGTGACGACGAGGTCAAACTCCTCGAGTCATTTATCAACATGGCAGAGGATTAAAACATTTAAATTAAAGGCGTCAAAACTGGGCTGACCTTCATAAATCAGGTGCCTACAACAATGACGGCCCAAATAAAACGCGGGACAATAATTAATAAACAAAGCAATAATGGACCCGACTGCGTGCTGTTCTCCATTCGCAGGAGGACAAAGAGGACGAAGTTTCCTCCATCGTATTAAAACAAACACACAGCCGCACCGGGCGGAGTTCTCCCTCCCAACCACAGACCCTCCTCAAGGGCCCAGGACCTCAACTGGACAGAGCTGGGGTCAACCAGAAGGTGGATTAATGATGAAAATTTGGCAAAAGTGACATTAAAATGTAATCCGTACTGAAAAACATTGGGTTGATCACAATGTTCTACAGAAGTTCTACAATCAAACTCCTATAACGTCCCTATTTCTATCAGAGTTTTACATGTTCTCCACTATTTGAGCCCCTGGAAGGTAAGAACCTTCAGAAACACCACGATGAACTAGTTTAATTTAGTTGGTGGTGGTTTAGCTGGTGGTACAACATCTACACAGGTATCCTGAAGGTTGGAAGCTCATCTCCACTGTCAAGTTTGGTGAGGTTGCCTCGTTTAGTTTGTCCTGACAGATCCATCCATCCGTTATCTCCCGCTTTGTCCTCTACTATGGTTGCGGGGGGGTTCCCCATGCCCATCCAGGGAAGAACGTTTCAGGCGCTGGGCAGATACACCCAAGACAGGACATCTATCTATCACTGGGCACACACTCACTCACTCACACACACACACTCTATATGGGGCAATTTGGAGAACTCAATTGACCTTGATCCATGTTTTTGGACTGTTGGAGCAAACCGGAGAACCCGGAGGAAACCCACACGGACACGGGGAGAACATGCAAACTCCACCCAGATCCCCAGTGCTGAGAGGAGAACATGCCAAACACTAAGCCAGCGTGCCGCCCTTGTCCTGATAGATGTTTCAGCTTATTAAAATGATTAAAGCTTATTAAATTCAGATGCTCTAAATACGTTCTATGAGTTCCTTCAGACCCTCCGGCCCCGGGGATAAAAAACAGCGTTAAATCTCGGCGCGGAAATCCTGCGGATGATGAACAATGGTTCTTCAGGACCGCGATCAATAGTCCGCATTCAGATATAAAGCTGGAGGAGATATAATTTATTACTCTGGACCTGATGAGCTTAAGGGCTCTGAACCTGACGGCCCAAACCGAAAGCTCCAGGAACGCGGTTCTCTGTTCTAATAAAGTTTCCCTGCCGTATCGTTCTTTTGTTTTTTGTTTTTTTTTTTTACTGATGAACGCTGAATGTTTATGCGTTTCCTCAGAGTCCACAAGGGCACGAAAAGCTCATCCCAATAAACAACAGTGAGCAAATTCCCCTGATGTGACCCGACTCTGCCAAAAAAACTTTTAGCGTGTATCCCCGGCGAGTCCGCGGGACCCGAGCACACTAAATAACAATAACGGCCGCTGACTCCGCGCGGTGCGCTGGTTTATACTCCTGCCAAAACACTGATGGAGTTCCTGAAGCATCTATTAACACATAATGTCGGGCTGCAAATCTGTAGGACTTCCTTTATCAATCAGGGGCAGCGTGTGGAATGTAATTCTGCAGGATCTTCTCGTGCTTTATGGACCAAAGTTCATCTGCAATCCCGCCGGCACTCAGATAAGTTAAGAACACTTACTCATCCATTACGCGACTGTAAGGTGGGACATCTTTACGGCGGGCGTATGCCTCAGCGGCTCGCTGCCACGGCGCTGGAGGAAAACTAGCTTTCTCCGCCCGCCCGCCCGCACGCCCGCCCGCACGCCCCGGTGCTCATGAATACAAAATTTCAATACGGCCTTGAAATGATCTAAACCCAGACTGCATTGTACGCTCTTATATGAGGGTCAAAGGACCGTGTCTCCGCCCAAACCTCCGCATTTGCATACATTCCACTTCATCCATAATGCTCGACGGCCTTGTGTTACGCTCTTCGGGTCTGCGTGAAAGAGGTCGCCGGGGGCTGAATGTCTAACGAAGGCGGCGCACGATGTTCGTTTACGACGCTTCGAGAGGCCGCGGTACGACGGGCTAAATCTAAACAGGAATTAATTAAGGAGGAGAATAAGGGTCGCGCGATTTAATACGGTTTAGTTTGAGCACAGAGCCATAAATATGAGCGCACAGGGTCAGAAGGAGAACCGTGAGGTGTCCATCAATCTCCTAAATACATTTTGCCCGGGGTCCTGCGTTCCCACCTCGGCACTCCATCACGGATCAGACGGAGAAATAAAGCAACGCGTCCATTGATCACAATGAGTCCTGAAGACAGCATATGTCACTGAAAACAAACAATGCAAAATAGTCCCATTAGAGGTAATGGATCCATCAGGGCAGGAATGGATGAGCCGTTAGGACCGATCGATGAAGGGGGAAGTGAAGACGGGTATCGGTGATTAATGTTTGCATGGCTGAGCAAGTCGGCCTGTCTGCAGGAAACGTACGCGACGGACAGGATGTGGAGAGGACCAGGACGTGGAGAGGACCAGGACGTGGAGAGGACCAGGACGTGGAGAGGACCAGGACGTGGAGAGGACCAGGACGTGGAGAGGACCAGGACGTGGAGAGGACCAGGACGTGGAGAGGACCAGGACGTGGAGAGGACCAGGACGTGGAGAGGGACGTGGAGAGGACCAGGACGTGTGGAGAGGACCAGGACCAGGACGTGGAGAGGACCAGGACGTGGAGAGGACCAGGATGTGGAGAGGACCAGGACGTGGAGAGGACCAGGACGTGGAGAGGACCAGGATGTGGAGAGGACCAGGACGTGGAGAGGACCAGAACGTGGAGAGGACCAGAACGTGGAGAGGACCAGGATGTGGAGAGGACCAGGACGTGGAGAGGACCAGAATGTGGAGAGGACCAGGACGTGGAGAGGACCAGAATGTGGAGAGGACCAGGACGTGGAGAGGACCAGGATGTGGAGAGGACCAGGACGTGGAGAGGACCAGAACGTGGAGAGGACCAGGATGTGGAGAGGACCAGGACGTGGAGAGGACCAGGACGTGGAGAGGACCAGAACGTGGAGAGGACCAGGATGTGGCGAGGACCAGGACGTGGAGAGGACCAGGACGTGGAGAGGACCAGGATGTGGAGAGGACCAGGACGTGGAGAGGACCAGGACGTGGAGAGGACCAGGATGTGGCGAGGACCAGGACGTGGAGAGGACCAGGATGTGGAGAGGACCAGGACTCACTCACACAGACACACTCTATATGGGGCAATTTGGAGAATTCCATTGACTTGATCCATGTTTTTGGACTGTGGGAGGAAACCGGAGAACCCAGAGGTAACCCACGCGGTCACGGGGAGAACATGCAAACTCCACCCAGATTAGGATTGGAACCAGGAATCCCTAGTGCTGAGAGTAGAACATGCTAAACCACTAAGCCACCGTGCCGCCCAATGTTTAATAAAATATGTATTATTATGTATATATTTATTATTATTAGAATCAAGCTAGTGGTTGGCATGTTCTCCTCTCAGTGGTAGGGATTCCCCGTTCGAATCCCAATCTGGGTGGAGTTTACATGTTCTCCCTGTGTCCGCATGGGTTTCCTTCGGGTTCTCCAGTTTCATCCCACTGTCCAAAAACATGGATCAAGTCAATGGAATTCTCCAAATTGCCCCATATAGAGTGTGTCTGTGTGAGTGAGTGTGTGTCCAGTGATAGATTGGCTTCCTGTCCTGGGTCTATCTGCCCAGCGCCCGAAACGTTCTCCCCTGGAGACCCTATTAGAGGATAAAGCGGAAGATAATGGATGGATGGAAGCTGAGGAGCACATACCAAACTCCAGCCCGTAGCTGTAGGTCAGTTTTCAGCACTCGGTCACTCCGGTTGCAGTCAGACCGTCCTGTCCCTTTAATAATGGAGAGCAACCTCTGACACTTGGCTGTGAAATAAACTGCACGTTGTTTCATTCATTAATTCATTATCTTCCGCTTTGTCCTCTATTAGGGTCTGCCCATCCAGAGGAGAACGTTTCGGGCGCTGGGCAGATACACCCAGGACAGGGGGGCAATCTATCGCTGGGCAACGTTGTTTCAGAAGTAAGTGAAAATCATCCGTGCGACTTTAAACACTTTTAAAACGCTCCGTATTTTATTTCGTTTTCCTCGTTATTAGCAGTTTTTACTTTGACTAACGATGCACCGCGGCGGAACATGGCCAGCCTCTCAACATCAACATCTCACGCTCGCGAGCCCTCGCACCGCGGTGACCCGCCGGAGCCCGCCGGCTGTATTCGGGTACTTACACGGACCCCGGTGCGAAGCCCGCTGCCGGATGCGAGAGCCTGGGCTTTTAATTAGACCTGCGAGTGGAAGAACAAACAGGCCTGGCCAGCGAGGCTACGGGGGGGAGATGGAAATGGACTCTTTTCATCTTGACGCTTCCCGGTGGCAGCTGAGTTCTGTTATTTGAATTCGGCTGCTTCCGAGCTTGGAACGGGGGGCAAATGCACCTGCACCCTGCTTTGTGAACGGCGAGAGGACCGAACGGGAAAACTTTTTTGTGCTCTGCGAGGTGTCACACTTAGTTTTATGCGTACAGCTGCTTGCTTCGCGAGCGCCGCCGTCGCCGTGTCATTATTCTTTATAGGAAAGATTGTGGCTTGTTGACGAAGGCAGCGGCGCTAAAAAGAGCAGCTGTGCCGCGGTATTTCGTAAAGTGCCGTCTGCTTCAATGCCATGCACTCAGCCTATGGTCCTGGAGTCTAGCTCCTAAATTGCTCTCTAACGGAGGCTTTTAGCACTTAATCCTCCTCCAAACAAAAAAAAAAAAAGGAAAGGAGGAAAACTAGGCAAAAGCAACAGAAATCATACACACGTCTTCATCCGAATTCCTCACGGCTGTCTGCTCTATTGATCCACAGACAGGATAGCGCCTCAGAGCTGCTCTTTCTTTCTCCGCCGTCCCTGTTAAACTGCCACCGATGCCCCATTAGACCCCCTCCCTGCTCTGCTCTCGTTAACGGCCGTCCCGGGTCGCACCATTTCCTCCGCTATTGTTTACATCCAGAGTTGCTTCCCGGGGAGCGTGGAGGATTTGTTGTGACACCGCCACCCACAGAGGTTTAATTAAGGAGCGCCATCAGCGCCGCGGCGCCGCAGACCCGGGGCTGACCGAGGTCAGACCCGACCAGAGTTTCTGCTGAATACAGAGGTATTGTGTCCCGTTCACAAAGCGGCGTTTGATCAACGGCGGCGTTGCCACAGGGGCAGATCCTGAGGGATGAGGCAGCGAGTGGAGAATGTGCCATCTACTTCCCATCCGTTCATCCAGATCACCGAGGTTTAATTAGAGCTTTAATTATTAATTATTCGAATATAAATAAAGTTTATTAGCCGAATCAAAGGCCTGCATGTCGTTATAACTCTGTGATTATGAACATGAATGTGAATGTACGTTAACAGAGGTTCATAACACGTTATTAAACATTACGAAGGCTTGGCAGAACATGCCATAAGGTTTTATTATTTATATAATGGGACATTTTGCATAATAAAATAATTGTTGGTTAACTTATCATAGCCACCAGTCATAAAGCTTTATAACCATTGTGTTAAACGAATGCCCTCTTTGAAAAGTACTTTATAAGTGATTATAGGTGACGGCTAACGAAAGCTTATAACCCCTATTACCATTTTCCAAATCCAAAGTTGATATCGTCATGCATTATAACAATTTGTGTAATAAAGCCTTATGTCGTGTTGTTATAACTCTGTGATTATGAACATGAACGTGAATGTACGTTAACAGAGGTTTATAACGCGTTATTAAACACTATGAAGACTTTATAAAGCTTTATGAACGCACTTTAATAATGCATTATGAACACGGAATTCAGAGCAAACCTGTGATTATTAATACAGGCCACTTGTCGAGGTCGTGACATGACTTTGCACTGAGACGTTACAGAAGAACATGTTGACACAGCATCACCATGTTGGTGTCAGCGCAGTGCAGAGAATCAACCACCAACCAAATCACACCTGCTCTGAGGTGGATTGTGGGATGTTTACCATCGAGGCCTGTGCTGCAGATGTTTTCAGGTCCTGGGTTCGAATCAGCAGTGGTTTACTCTGAGCGTACATCGAGATGTTATTCAGGTGAACTGTAGATGGCGACACTTACAGCTGTAAGAGCTTACACTCGTTCGTCTGTGGAAGCCTCATTTATTTGCGCGTCAAAGGCTTGCAATCGCCATTCTAGTTCATCCCAGTGGTGTTGGATGGGGTTGAGGACAGGTCCCCACATGGGCAGTTGTTCTGGAAGAGGAAAGGTCCTTCCCTAAACTGTTTATTTGCATGGCTTTATCTCACACACGTGAGGCAAAGTGACTATCTTTTGCCCAAAATCCTTAGAATAGGCTCCACCCACCAGCCCTACAAACCCCCAACCCCATGATCCCAGTTAGGACGCGCAGATCAGGATATGATTAAATTAACGACGGCACTTTTTTTTAAAGATGCGCGTTAAACGCCGTTGAACAGAAACACGTCCGCCGTCGATCCCGAGTTTAAGCGAACGCGACTTCGTGGACGGCGGCGTCAGTCACGTCAGGACCCGTGTGATTGCTGCTTCATATGAAAGCACTTTAGAGGCTGCACTAATTGGAATGAAGAGCTTTTAATTTGACGTTAAATAGTTTTCTTTTTTCATAATGAGACTCTGACTGATGGACAAATTAACAAAAGAGAACAACAATCAGATTTTCTCTTAAAATGCAAATGGAAATGACCGGACGCCAGCGACTTGGGAGAGCGAGGAAACACGGACTGCTTATTAAACCCGGCTGCGGTTGTGCTCGGTCTTCAGACTTGTGAATTTGTTCTCCAGTCTGCAGAAGAACAATGAAAGTAAACAATGCAAGCTTCTGATTGGTCGCTCTTTGTTTCGGTTGGTGTTATGGAGTATAGTGTTCTGTATGTTGTGTGGTTTCTCAACAACCTTGATGATTTCACGCATTATCATATTACCAAGAACAAATCAGGATGAACTTTCTATTTATCTGGCATTCATAATGCGTTATAAACACATTCATAATGCTTTATAGTGTATTTTTATATCACTTGAAAAAGGCCTTTGTTGATACATAAATGTTCATAACCACACTTATAAAGAGTTATAAGAACATGCCATAAGGTTTTTTAATTTATAAAATGGGACATTTTGCATTATAAAATAACTGTTAGTTAACTTATCATAGCCACCAGTCATAAAGCTTTATAACCATGGTGTTAAACGAATGCCCTCTTTGAAAAGTACTTTATAATTGATTATAACGGCTAACGAAAGCTTATAACCCCTCTTTCCAGGCGTTAGGTAAAGTATTGTCATGTATTACCACTACGAACAAACTGTATTAACATTAATAATGACATTAAAAGATTATAAGCGCTCATTAGGTAAAGTCAAATCATCATGCATTTCAGTAGAATGTCTAAAAATCCAACAAAGTTGATATCATCATGCATTACAACAATTTGTCTTATAAAGCCTTATGTTATAAAGCATTATGAACATGAAAGTGTATGTACATTAAGAGAGGTTATTAAAGATTATGAATACTTTAAATCATCATGCATTTCAGTAGAATGTCTAAAAATCCAACAAAGTTGATATCATCATGCATTACAACAATTTGTCTTATAAAGCCTTATGTTATAAAGCATTATGAACATGAAAGTGTATGTACATTAAGAGAGGTTATTAAAGATTATGAATACTTTATGAAGCTTTATGAATATAGTGCTTATAATGCATTATGAGCACGGAATTCAGAGCAAACCTGTGATTATTAATACAGGCCACTTGTTGAGGTCGTGACATGACTTTGAGCATCGAGCCTTCACAGAAGAACATGTTGACACAGCACCACCATGTCGATGTTACTGCAGTGCAGAGAATCAACCACCAACCGAATCACAGCTGCTCTGTGGTGGATTATGGGATTTTTAGCAACGAGGGTTAAAGAGGGTTAATAAACCGCGCTGCAGAACGACAGACCGCATCTCTGTGATGAATGAAGACGGAGGGCAGATGTGAGGAGGTGAGGATGATGTCACAGGCGGTTACACTCAGTTCACTGCGTTGCACGGCAACAACAAGAACAACAACAGCATCCCACATCCGTAACGTCAGGGTTAACAACCGCACACCACACTCACCTGCCAGATCTCTCCCCACACCCAACGCCAGCCCATCTTTGATCCACAGCACCACGCCATGGTAACCGGGAATGGAGCACGGCAAGGTGACGGGCTGCCCGGCCACCACCACCAGGTCCTGGGGCTGCTGGGAAAACATGGCAAGGGCCCCTGTGGTAAAAGAAAGAGAGACATCATGTTAGTCGTCCACTTCGGTGACAGTGAAACACCTTGCGTCCGCCCGAGCGTGAGGTGTTACAAGAGCCCCCTCGGAATAAAAGTCATTAAAATTAATATCTGGTAATAACGGCGCGGTGCGGCGTGGCGCGAGTCCGGGCCGTCTGTCAACAGCACGGAACCGAGATATCGGATCGGCGGCGTTACTGTAGATTTAATGAGATGCGAGGCTGAGTGGAGACGCTTTTAGGGTAGGCGTGAATGACGGAGACGTGACGAGAGAAAAGACAGAGAGGAAATCCAAATAAAGGGTCGCGTGGGCCGCACTAAGGGTTTCCAACGAGGGCCATCATATGCCACCCCCCCCCCCCCCCGTCAGCATGATCCTATCCCAGCCGTGACGTGTTTCACATCAGCGTACAATCTGATGTCATGATCAACAGACGCGTCGTCTGTACGTCAGGGATTTATTTATTTTTGTTGCTTTTAAAACCTCAACGTATCGAATGGGTGCGTTTCATCCCTCACGAGACATCCGACACGTCTGGAGATGCTCAGCCCCTGACACGCAAACAAATGTCAAGGCTTTACGCTCTGTCAGTTTCGCATAAAGCCTGAAAAGAAAAGAAATAAATAAATGAAGGAACGAACGAACGAACGAACGAACGCTCGCATCTGAGGAAACGTAATGGAGTGCAATAATAGCAGTGGTGGTGAACCATCGAGCCATCTCTTTTATGGACCTTTTTCCAATTGGAAAACAAAGCTTGGTTTATTTAACCTTTCTGCGTGGGAGGCAGGATTATGGCTCACACTCGATTTGATTTCAGGCACTGAGCAGAAGGGGGGGAGGGGAAAAAAAAAAAAAAAAGGAAAAGGAAAAGCCTCGATGGCACTTCGGATTGGTTCTCAAACCATAATGCATTATCGTTTCCCTCCGAAACGTCTCGTGAAGCGTAATTATTAACGTACGCTCGGCGGCCTAATCAGCGTAATTGCAGGGCAAAGAAACTGAACTCAAAACGATCTAAGTATGGAAGTGTAATTAATCACATGAATGTATAAATAGCATGGCTTTAATGTGGAATTACAGAACTGTAGTAGCTAAAACGCCACTCCTCGTGGAGCGGGCCGTGATGGATGGCTTGGGAAGTGGTAAACACACATCCAAAGATTGATTTACACAAATTCGCCTCGGCGAGTTCTGCCATCCAGCCTATTATTAAATCAAGACACGAAAAATGGGCTGGCAATGTGACGTCTATATTGCACACTTCATCTCTTAAGCCTGGAAGGCTTTGCCCCTAAGTGCCTCTATTTATTTACTTTCATTTAATATGTTTCTCTTTGTTTTGCGGGGGTCTTCGTGCAGCTGCAGATTAACCTGAACTTGCGCTGATTGTTGTGTTGTTTTCACGTTCGCTGTATAGCGTTAGAATAACGGTTGAAAGGGACGGCAGTCGTGCGTAAATGTCAAAAGTTAATAAAGCCCATTGTCTTTCACTTCTCTTGAACGTGCTGCAGAGACTGAGGCCTCAGCGCCTTCACCGCCTCCTTAAATCCAGCGTGTAACTATTACAATTTAGCCAATTAGGATGCCTCTCCACGAGTTGCTAGCCCTTGACCCCGGTAAACATTTGCATTTCTGCTCATCACTAATTATTACAGCCTACCATTAGATAATTACTCCGATTGCCGGAGCTGGTCGGAGCTAATTAGATTTCTTCTCATGAGACATCACGGCAACCTAGATTATTTATCAAAGATGAAAAGTCTTGCTTTAGCAACTCGAGCGCGACGTCGAGTCAAGATTCACATTTTCATCACTCTGAGAAACGCCGGTGAAAGATCCTCCCCCTCTCTTTGATGCGCTCACTGTATAGTTTTGACTTTAAATAATTCCTGGAAAGCTCCAGCTGCAGGGCAGGTCTACCTCACCGCCCATACGCTGCTCAGAGGAGCTGTTTAAATCCATAGATTTCATTTCCAGTATGTATATATATATATATATATATATATATATATATATATATATATATATATATATATATATATATATATATATATGTATATATACTGTGTATATATACATATGAGTATATATATATGTGTGTGTATGTGTACTATATACTGTATATATTCATTCATTCATTCATTCATTATCTTCCGCTTTATCCTCTATTAGGGTCGCGGTGGGGTTCCCCATGCCCATCCAGGGAAGAACATCTCAGGCGCTGGGCAGATAGACCCAGGACAGGGCGCCAATCCATCGCTGGGCACACACTCACTCACACACACACTCTATATGGGGCAATTTTGAGAATTCAATTGACTTGATCCATGTTTTTGGACTGTGGGGGGAAACCGGAGAACCCGGAGGAAACCCACGCAGACACGGGGAGAACATGGAAACTCCAACCAGATGGGGATTCGAACCGGGAATCCCTAGCACTGAAACGTGCTAAAAAGCCACTAAGCCACCATGCCATCCTGTATATATATATATATATATATATATATATATATATATATATATATATATATATATATATACATACACGCCACCCCCCCCCCTGCACCTGTCCCCAGTTATAAAGCACCTCTGGATGCTGAGCCCGAGGCCTGTGGGCTGCATGTTTAAATCGAGCACATTGGAATCTCACTTAGCTAACGTGTGATTATTCATCCTCCTAATCCGTCGCTCCGAAAGCCGGAGACGGATGTATTTTCATTAACCGTATAAATAATGAACGCCGTGAATATCAGCTGTTTACAAACAACATCGCAGGTCGCAGCGCGTCGGCTCGTTAATCACACAATCTCGCCGTTTCACCCGGCCTGCGACCCGGCCTGCGACCCGATGAATAATAAAACACCTTTAATGGAACTTCAGCTCACGTCACTCGAGGTATCGAGCGACGGACTGCCGGCGGGTTCGAGTTTAAACTTCAGCCATCCGGACGATGAACCGCTGAACTGCAGCTGCATCACCTGAAAGTTTCAATTCCCCTCCACGTCATTCATTCATTCATTTATCTTCCGCTTTATCCTCTATTAGGGTCGCGGGGGGGTTCCCCATGCCCATTCAGGGGAGAACGTTTCGGGCGCTGGGCAGATAGACCCAGGACAGGGCGCCAATCCATCACTGGGCACACACTCACTCACACAGACACACTCTATATGGGGCAATTTGGAGAACTCAATTGACTTGTTCCATGTTTTTGGACTGTGGGAGGAAACCGGAGAACCCGGAGGAAACTCACACAGACACGGGGAGAACATGGAAACTCCACCCAGATGGGGATTCGAACCGGGAATCCCTAGCGCTGAGAGGAGAACATGCTGACCACTAAGTCAGCGTGCCGCCCCTTCACATCATATTTATTTATATATTCATCCGGGAGAAAAACAGAGAGGACCGTTGTGAGTTTAAGCGACGTCACGTCTGTGGGCTGCTCAGATGGCCTCGTCCAGCGTCCTCCTCTTCCTCGGTCATGCCGGGTGAACACCAGCTGCGCTGCCAGTCTACAGTGCTGCTCTGACGGATCTCTAAAGCCGCGAGATCGGCGGCGCGAGGACGAACAGCCAGAGAGATTACACAAACGCAAGACCAATCTCCTTAAACCTCCGAGGAAGTTAAAAATACCTCCACACTGACAGCATGGCTGTGATCACGTGAACGTGTGGAGCATGATGGTGGTGCTGACAGAGGGATAAAGACTCGTTTAATTAATAGAATTAATTAGGTTGCACTTCATCCAGCAGTCGGAGGTACGATGTATAGCGTGTAACTCTATAGGGCGGGTTAGCTCAGTGGTTCGGGTGTTGGGCTATCAATCTGAAGGTTGGGGGTTCAAATCCCAGGACCACTGAAGTAACCAGTGTGGGTCCTTGAGCAAGACCCTTAACCCTCATTGCTCTAGGGAAGTTGTGATGAACCCTGTGCTCACCTTGTAAGTCGCTTTGGATAAAAGCGTCCAATAAATGACCCAATTTATTTATTTATTTATTTATTTATTTAACTCGTTTTTGAGCCTATCCCATCCGTCCATTATCTTCCACTTAACCCTCTACTAGGGTCAGGGAGGGCCTCAGGCGCTGGGCAGATACACCCAGGACAGGATGCCAATCTATGGCTGGGCACACGCTCACTCACACAGACACACTCTATATGGGGCAATTTGGAGAGTTCAACTGACCTTGATCCATGTTTTTGGACTGTGGGAGGAAACCGGAGAACCCGGAGGAAACCTGCATGGACACGGGGAGAACATGGAAACTCCACCCAAAGTGGGATTTGAATCGGGAATACTCAGCGCTGAGAGGAGAACATGTTAAACACTAAGCCACCATGCTGCCTTTCGTTTCTGAGTCCATCCATCCATTATCTCCCGCTTTATCCTCCATTAGGGTTGCGGTGGGGTTCCCCATGCCCATCCAGGGGAGAACGTTTCTGCGTTGGGCAGATACACCCAGGACAGGGCGCCAATCCATCGCTGGACACACCCTCACTCACACACACACACACTCTATATGGGGAGCATTCAATCTATCTTGGTCCATGTTTTTGGGCTATGGGAGGATACCGGAGAACCCGGAGGAAACCCACACGGAAACGGGGAGAACATGCAAACTCCGTGGGAACAGAGAGAACATGGAAACGGTGGGGGGTGGAGTGTGAGGCGAAAGAAAGCCCATCATCCAACATCGGTGTCTGACCTCAGGACCAGACTGCAGGACCTTAAGGGAAGCCAGCAGAGTGGAATCAGTTGTAGTTGAGTCCGGTGGTGTAGAGCTGAACTCTGAACAGTTTGCGCTGTAGCCGCCCGCCGGTCCGAGCGGACACCCTGAACGCGCCGGACGTCCACGCCGCGTCCGCTTTCGGCGGGCGGTTGGGTTCAAATTGCAAGCTGCAGATTTCTGAGTGAATATGCTGAGGAGTCGAGCGGCGGGACTTGAGTCAGATGCAGGCTGACACTTTGCGATTCCCTCGGGCCGCTCCTCATCTCCAACTCAGCCAGCAGGATCCCGCTCGGAGCCTAACGCCGCGAGACAACGGCTTTTAAACATCAAACAGAAACTGCAAACACCATTCAGAGCGCGTACGGGAAACCAGAAGCAACACCACTTACTAAGTAACTAACTAACTAACTAAACTAACTAACCAACCGGATTCCTCCGACACCGCCTCTGTTTCTGAGACATTATTAAAAACGCGGAGGGGGGGGGGACTTTTTAATTACTTGCACTCTTTACACTCGCGCACGGCGAACGAAGACAACGAGACCTCGTAGAACATTCAGACCGCTGGAAAGTTACTGAAGGTACGGCTTTTAATTATTCGATTTGTTCCCTGACGGAGTTTAGTGAACCAACAGAGCCGTGCGTCATCAGAACAACAAGATATTTATAAAGTCCCAGAAGTATTGGGACACCCACTCCTTACACCCGCAGGAGCTCCCATGTCTCTTAAGTGCATGGCAGATTTCTGGAAAGGCTTTCTGCAGGGTTCATCCCAAAAGTATCTAATGAGTTAGAGATAGAGTTAGAGAGGATGAGGTCAAGGTGTGAAGGTGAGCCAGGTTCTTGAAGCTCCGGGACAAAGTGGAACGCATGCAATTTATACAAATTTATACAAAGCACATCGTTAGGTGGTTGATTTTAAACACTGACACACTGTCGGCTGTTAACGCACCTCCTGATGCAACACTCTACATCCCGGCTTGTGGGTGACACTATGTGATGCCTACACCCCCCATGGTTTTGATATCTACCTTAAAAATCCATATTTACACAACTAGTTGCCCATCCATTATCTTTCACTTTATTCTCTTTAGGGTCGCGGGGGGGGGTCCATCCAGGGGAGAACGTTTTGGGCGCTGGGCAGATACACCAGGACAGGACGCCAATGTATCGCTGGACACACACTATATGGGACAATTTGGAGAACTCAATTGACCTTGATCCATGTTTTTGGACTGTGGGAGGAAACCGGAGAACCCGGAGGAACCCATGCGGACATGGGGAGGACATGGAAACTCCACCCAGTAGCGCTGAGAGGAGAACATGCCAACCACTAAGCCACCGTTCCACCCCACACTAGTTGTATTTTTTACAACTAGTTTAAACCATGCAGCGCCCTCTATTTCAGTCCAAACATTCAAAATGTTGAAATGCAAACAAAAAATTGCTTGATAAACATAATCCATCTTGCCCCCCCCCCCCCCTCCCTCCACCGGGCGGTGCGGTTGGTCGGACGGTCATGAGGTTGGCTTTACAGAAACAACGGAATGGCTTTCATCTCACTCAGGAGGGGTTTACATTCAGAGCCTCCGTGTTTTCCTTTCAGCCTGATGTCCTGTAGGTCAACACGCGCGGCCTCCAGTTAGCAGTCAGTAAAAATAGAGGGGGCAATCTAACTACTTTCTGGAGTTTAGCCTGCGCCGTTCGATGCCCACAGCGAGGCACAAAAATAAGTACCAATCTGGATTAGAGCGGCGTGACGTACGGCCAGACGACCTGCGCTTTAAGTGGACCGTCTGCGGGGGGCGAGCAAAGCTTTTCTTACCTTATAGATCCAAACAATAAAGGTCTGAATGCCTCCAACCGAGTACATGTTCCCCGCCGTACAGCACGAGCATTACATCATAAAGCCCCGGGGTGGGGGTGAGGGGGGGTGAGGGGCTGGTTTTTAAAATTCTGCAGAAGTTCAGTTCATACGGTACGCCTTCGAAATCCGTTATTTGGAGGTTAACGGCAGTATTAACCTCCAAATAACGGATGGCAATATTAGGGTCGCAGTGGGGTTCCCCATGCCCATCCAGGGGAGAACGTCTCGGGTGCTGGGCAGATAGACCCAGGACAGGACGCCAATCCACACGGAACCTCCACCCAGATGGGGATACGAACTGGGAATCCCTAGTGCTGAGAGGCGAAGGGAACCACCAAGCCACCATGCCACAAATAATAATAATAATATAATAATAATAATAATAATAATTTTTTTTTAGCGCTTTTAGGAACAACAAAGACGCTTTACAAAAACAAATAAAGCAGTTTAACATTAAAACACTTAGGACATATTAAACATTATATGTGGGGTGGCATGGTGGTTTAGCATGTTCTCCTCTCAGCGCTGTTCGAATCCCAATCTGGGTGGAGTTTCCATGTTCTGCCTGTGTCCGCGTGGGTTTCCTCCGGGTTCTCCGGTTTCCTCCCACAGTCCAAAAACATAGATCAAGGTCAACTGAGTTCTCCAAATTGCTCCATATAGAGTCTGTATATCTGAGTGAGTGTGTGCCCAGCGATAGATTGGCGTCCTGTCCTGGGTGTATCTGCCCAGCTTCCGAAACGTTCTCCCCTGGATGGGCATGGAGAACCCCCCCCTGCGACCCTAATATAGGATAAATCAGAAGATGATGGATGGATGGATGGATGGATGGATGCAAAATGCAGGAACAGAAATAAAATATCAGATTGAATTAGAGGTTAAAAGCAGGTGGGTTTTAAGAAGTGATTTAAAGTCGGCAGCTCGGAGGTGTGGCGTAACGTTTTAGGGAGAGCGTGAGGGGTGAGGGGGCAACAGCAGAAAGGTGATAGAACCCTCCCTGCAGTTGCCATCGGTTACGTTACAGATCAGAGCTCGGATTCGGCTCACGTGGCTCACGTCTCTGAGTTCTGGGTAAGTCCTCTGAACGACGCTGAGGCTGCAGATCAGAACTTATTTCATTACTCTCCCTCATTTCCTCACCTGAGGAGGCCGGGCTACAACGATATCTAGGAGCTCATCATAAGAGGCAGAGTTCCCACGAGCCCCGGCTAATCCATGCCCAAGAGCCGGAGTAAGTACGGATGTGAGGTGTATAGATTACTCCATCTGAAGGCGCTGAAGTCTAAATGAATTCTGCCCATTGCATCTGTGCATCAGGGGTAAATGCTGAATCAATCAGCCTCTGTATGTGGTGCTTAGCCTCGTCTTTTCCTGAATCTCTAATGCCTTTCACTTAAAACCTAAATAGCAGCTCGCAGCCAGAAGGTAAGAGAGAGGAAGTTACAATAAATTCTATTACCAGCGATTCGCTGATTCCTCTCATACCACGTTTTTTTTTTTTTTTTTGGGGGGTGGAACCAACATGCAGACAGAACCAGCGTGTCCGGGTCTCGGGTCACACTGCCTCCGACTGGAGGGAACACCTGGCTGTGATCAGTTTCATAAATGTTCTCACCAAACAGAGGGATTACGTTTGCGTTGTCGCCTGATCGTTTGGGATGTTTATATACCGACGATCTGATTGGTCAACTGACTGAAGGTTGAGAACACTGTGCCTGTTCTGCAGAAAATAAAACAATATGCACCTGATCTTTCACTTTTGCTGCAAAAAATGGTTGAGGTTCTAGAATGAGGGTATTGGGTTCAGCTCCATCCATCCATTATCTCCCGGCTTTATACTCTAGTAGGGTCGCGGTGGGGTTCCCCATGCCCATACAGGGGAGAACGTTTAGGGCGCTGGGAAGATAGACCCAGGACAGGGCGCCAATCCATTGCTGGGCACACACTCACACACACACACACACACACACACACTCTATATGGGGCAATTTGGAGAATTCAATTGACTTGATCCATGTTTTTGGACTGTGGGAGGAAACCGGAGAACCCGGAGGAAACCCACGCGGACACGGGGAGAACATGGAAACTCCACCCAGATGGGGATTCGAACCGGGAATCCCTAGTGCTGAGAGGTGAACGTGCTAACCACTAAGCCATCGTGCCGCCCCATCCATTATCTTCCGCTTAATTCTCTACTAGGGTCGCGGGGGGGGTCCATCCAGGAGAGAACATTTCGGGTTCTGGGCAGATACACCCAGGATAGGGCGCCAATCTATTACTGGACACACACTCACTCACACACTCTCTATATGGGGCAATTTGGAGAACTCAATTGACCTTGATCCATGTTTTTGGACTGTGGGAGGAAACCAGAGAACACGAGGAGAACATGGAAACTCCACCCAGATTGGGATTCGAACCTGAATCCCTAGAACTCAGAGGCAAACATGCCACCCTCAAAGCCACCGTCCCGCCCCGGGTTCAGTTCCCTGATCCTATAATGTTCTCCCAGTGTTTGCGTGGGTTTCCTCCCACAGTCCTGCAGAGGTTCTCCATCTTTCATTCTTTGAGCGTTCCAGCGCCTCCCACAGGCACGATCATGAAAAGCATGAATTAAATAAATTATACAAACTAATTGCTCTGATTGTATGAAGCTGCTCTGTGATGATGTCATCGGTTCTGCAGTATGGGGAGCTTTAAACCTGATTTATTACACAGGGTAAAAAAAAAAACTCGGGTTCTAGATATTTAACCTGTGACTTGAACACTTAAGAACAATATGACGAAGCGTTTTCATTTCGTACCTGAAGTTCTTACGTATTTATTTCTTATGTAAATATTAAAGATGCAAAGTGGATTTCAGGATTCCAGCTCGGATCTCTGATCCCGCCCGAGCTCGTAAAGGTAATTATAATTCGCAGGAACTAATAAGAAGCAAGATATTAGATATGAAGTAAGCTGTGTGTTGAGATTTAATTGCCTTTAATCTGATTATTATTCATGATCTGTGATGCAAAGCTGCAGACGGAGTGCAACACACTGAATCCTTTGCGAAGCTTTCCTCCGTCACGCATGAGGCGTCGTAAAAGCAAAATAGAAGCATTTCAGATTCATTTTCCCTAGATCTTCATATCCCTCCGCCCGTGTCATCCACTCGACCTTGCGCCGGGCAGGACTGACGGAGGAAATGTACGCCGGCGTTCTTCCCGACGAAGAGGCCGTTCTCAAGGCCTCCATCACTTCTGCTCTCCTTAATCCACTGCTGGCGTGAGCTCGGAGCCGCCGCGGCGTGACTGACACGCCTAATTATCTGCAGCGCAATCACTAATTTGACAATCCTGCAGAAGCAGCGGCATTAATGAATCAGCCCTGGCTCTGGCCGCGAGGCTGCGCGCTTATCGTCGCGGGTCTGCTGCCTTTCATTTCCTTTATTTGGTCACATTTTTATGGGAGCGACGACATGCAACGTAAAAAGCTCTTATGATTTAACGATATTTGGAGTGTTGGGCTGCACGGTGGCTTAGTGGTTAGCACGTTCGCCTCTCAGCGCTGGGGATTCCCGGTTCGAATCCCCATCTGGGTGGAGTTTCCATGTTCTCCCCGTGGGTTTCCTCCGGGTTCTCCGGTTTCCTCCCACAGTCCAAAAACACGGATCAAGTCAATTGAGTTCTCCAAATGAGTGATGGATTGGCGCCCTGTCCTGGGTGTATCTGCCCAGCGCCCGAGACGTTCTCCCCTGGATGGGCATGGGGAACCCCCCCCACGACCCTAATATTGGATAAAGCGGAAGATAATGAATGAATGAATGAATGAATTTGGAGTGTTTTTCAGTCAGGAGGAATCACAGCGGTTCTAAAGGACCTCATCATGTGACGTCTGATGCTGATCTAGTGCCCAACCCCATAACCCTATATACAGACGTAACCCCCGCATGCAGAGCACCAGGCAGGGCCTTCAAATTCAACCCAAAATAACAGATCCAGGGTCACTCCGGGCAGGTCGTTCTCAAATTCGACAAGAAAGACGGGGTCATGACCATCGCATTTGGCATCCTGCTTACCTACAAACAGCCGAACGCATCGCATTAAAATGTGAATAGACGGGATGGTGACATTTCAGCTCCCGAACTCGGGGCATCGGAGGGAACATTAAAAGCCAAGGTTTCATTAGGAATCCATTTACATAAAAAATACATCTCAGCCTCTCAAACACAATATCCTCGGGCCGTTTCCATTCGATTTATTATTCTGTATACGAGCCGCATTAAGCTCGCCGATAAAGTTAATGTTGGAAAATGATGCAAAAACACAAAGTGGGAGAAAAATTTCTAGTGACAAATGAAAACATTTAATTCTAAGCAATCTGCAAACGGCTCAAGATGCTCAGGGTGCACTGCCTGTAGCGTTCTGTGGAGTCAGCGGTTTGTGCAGAAGTAGCCCTTTTCATTTGTTGGGGCTCCATTGAGAAATAAAAACTGAAGGCCTCGGCATTTGGGCAGAATTATTTTTAGTAAGAGGTTTTTTGTCCCTTGAACATTTTTGTTTTTTGGGAAAATGGAGATGTCCTGCGTCAGCACGATCAATGGAGAGCAGAGCCCGGGACCCTAGAGGGGCGTGGCTTCAAACTCACCCAGTAATGTTTGATGAAAAGTTGGATTGTGTTATACACTATTAAGTTTAACGTTCGTGTTACTCCAACACTCCACTAGTGGGAGTGAAAGCTCAGGCAATCTGAAGGTCCCTCGTTTTTTAAGGTTACCAATGTGGGTCCTTGAGCAAGCCCCTTAACCCTCATTGTTCCAGGGGGCGCTGTATCATAACAGACCCTGCACTCCGTACTGGCTTTCTGTAGCTTAGCACATTCAGCACATGGACCCTGACCTCCAGGACATCTCTGGTTCTGCTCCACCTTACCTACACCCTATTTTCCAAAGATACACCCCCGACTCCTACCTCCAACTCGTCCACTGTCCTGCTGATGAATGTCTCCTCCTCACACCAAATCGTTTACCACAGATAAACGATAATTGGGGAAATCTTTGTAATGCTGTCCATGGTGCTGAAACATTAAGCCTCTTCAAGAAGAAACCCAAAACACATCTCACCGAAGAACGGACTAGATTAAAAATCTAGGGCATTGAAACCAGATCAGGCTTAATTTTGGTTCCTCCTGAACTTCTGACACGCCTTGGTCTCGTACTTGTTGGTCACTTTGGATAAAAACCAAAGTAGACTTGATCCCAAACCTCCAAACAACAAGCTGGAGTGACCCATCCATCCATCCATTATCTCCTGCTTTATCCTCTACTAGGGTACCTCATGCCCATCCTGAGGAGAACGTTTCGGGCGCTGGGTAGATACACCCAGGACAGGGTGCCAATCTATCACTGGGCACACACTCACTCACTCACACACACACTCTATATGGGGCAATTTGGAGAAATCAATTGAGCTTGATCCATGTTTTTGGACTGTGGGAGGAAACCGGAGAACCCAGAGGAAACCTACATGGACACGGGGAAGACATGGAAACTTCACCCAGATTGGGACTTGAACCAGGAAACACCTAGCGCTGAGAGGAGAACATGCTAAACCACTAAGCCACCATGCCAGTTACCATGGAAAGAATGGAATGGAAAGAACTCCCCCGGTTTGGTTGTATTTTTAAGAAATAATCTTGTGAGGACCGAGGCTCAGACCCCGGTGCACAAACTGAAACCCTGGCTTAGATGAACTCATACTGAATGACTTCATCCATGGTTCTCCGATGTCCTACATGAAACAATCAGAACTTCACTGTGAGTCCATCAACATTAAATATTTAAATGGATGCGAGTCTTTTGCAAGCAAGCCGTGACGTGTCTCAGTTGAACTCGTCTATGCGTCCCGTTAACGACCCCCTTTAATAAACTGAGGGCGGCGCCTCAGCGCAGGTCAGGTGCAGCAGGTACGAGTCTGAGAAGCTTTAACCCGCCGTCTGTTTGTTTCGGGGTTCCATCATCATTAGCCGGATCGTCATCCGCCCAACGCTTAAGTATTTTCCATTATAACCTGACACACTTTATCACGGCAGACACGCCGGCTCCCGGGGGCGCAGCTGCCAACGACGCTTTAATAGCCAAATAAACACCGTAATAGAAGACGAAGCTCGTGGTTGTCTGCGAATGTTTCCGAGGAGGTGGTCCTCATCCTTTTTCTCGGATCCGACGTGCAAACTCATTTCCCGTCCCGCACGCCCGGCTAAAAACAAATAAGCCGATACCATCCCGGCCCCGCCGCCCGGATTACGGGGGGGATGATGATTTTTCGGTCGTAATGAAGATTTGTCTATGTTACTGCGAGCGCACGAGAAGCAAAGATCGGCGGCGGAGCAGAGCGCCACGTTTACGCCCGGAGTCTCGCAGCAGACAAGAGAATCGCTTCCCGAGTCAAATCAAGACGGATCACACACCACGAGTCCTAAGAATGACGAATGGCAACTGAACGAGGCCTTGGGGTGTGGTGCAGAGGGGGTCATGCTTCCCATAATCCTCTGAGAGGAAGAATGAGGGGTATTCATAAAGACATCAAATATAATCAGCGATTATTGAATCTTTTTTGGGTCTGTTTTTTTTTTTTTTTTTTTTTCAGATCTCATCAGATGATGGCACAAAGTGCTTCCAGGCTTCATAACCACAGCGGCTCTGTTTCACGGGCTTTTATTAATCTTTACCATTTTATTTATTTATTTTTTATTTGTCTGTTTTTTTTCTTTTTAAGGCTTTTAAAGACACAGTGTTCAAAAAACCTTTAAGTAAATGTTTAAATACATAAAATATCGGTGTGTGTTTGTGTGTGTGTGTGTGTGTGTGTGTGTGTGTGTGTGTGTGTGTGTGTGTGTGTGTGTGTGTTGTACTGTGTGTTTGTGTGTGTGTGTGTGTTGTACTGTGTGTTTGTGTGTGTTGTACTGTGTTTGTGTGTGTTGTACTGTGTGTGTGTGTTGTACTGTGTGTTTGTGTGTGTTGTACTGTGTTTGTGTGTGTTGTACTGTGTGTGTGTGTTGTACTGTGTGTTTGTGTGTTGTACTGTGTGTGTGTGTTGTACTGTGTGTGAGTGTGTTATACTGTGTGTTTGTGTATGTGTGTGTTGTACTGTGTGTGTGTGTGTTGTACTGTGTGTGTGTGTTGTACTGCGTGTTTGTGTGTGTGTGTGTGTGTGTGTGTTGTACTATGTGTTTGTGTGTGTGTTGTACTGTGTGTGTGTGTGTGTGTGTGTGTGTTGTACTGTGTTTGTGCATGTGTGAGTTGTACTGTGTGTGTATGTTTTACTGTGTGTGTGTGTTGTACTGTGTGTGTATGAGTGTGGTGTACTGTGTGTGTGTGTGTGTTGTACTGTGTGTGTGTGTGTGTGTGTTGTACTGTGTGTTTGTGTGTGTGTGTGTGTGCATGTGTGTGTTGTACTGTGTGTATGTTGTACTGTGTGTATGAGTATGTTATACTGTGTGTGTGTTTGTTGTACTGTGTGTGTGTTGTTGTACTGTGTGTGTGTGTGTGTTGTACTGTGTGTGTGTGTGTGTGTGTGTGTTGTACTGTGTGTGTGTGTGTGTGTGTTGTACTGTGTGTCTGTGAGTGTCGTGTACTGTGTGTGTGTGTTGTACTGTGTGTGTGTGTGTGTGTGTGTTGTACTGTGTGTCTGTGAGTGTTTTGTGTGTAAGTTTGTGCACATGTGTGTGTGTTGTACTGTGTGTGTGTGTGTGTGTTGTACTGTGTGTGTGTGTGTGTTGTACTGTGTGTCTGTGAGTGTTGTGTACTGTGTGTGTGTGTTGTACTGTGTGTGTATGTGTGTGTGTTGTACTGTGTGTATGTGTGTTTGTTTGTAACTATATAATCACATTAATCTGAGATGGAACTGTATCATGCTCCATCATTAATATTATGGGATGGATGGCTGTTCAGAGGGAACATGTTCTCCGTCGTCTCGCTGCTTTACTAAATACTGACATTTTTCCCACTAAAGGTTTGAGACCTCAAAGCTCCGGCTCACGGTTCCGTTCTGATCTCTGATCCGCAGATGGATGTTACTTTGATGAATATTATATATAAAGCCAGATCAAAGAGGTCGGAGTTAAAAGACCCTTGAGGATTATTTCTGTAGCAGAAAAGATGTGAATATCGTTTTTATCTCGACTTAACAAGATGTCATGTTCAGAAATCGCTTTTATTTGAATTTATTTCATGTTGTATTACAGAACCATGAGGTCCTGTATGTTACGCTACGGTGAGGTATAGTACAGAGTTATAGTGCAGTGCATGTAGAATATTATGGGGTGCGATGTTACAGCATGTTGTATAACAATAAACAATGAGTTGTGCTGTGCTGTCTTACACTTTATGTACGTTTGTATTTTGTGGTGGTTGTTACGTTTGGTGCTTGTTATGTGTGGTTGTTGTGTGGTGTTTGTTACATGTGGGTGTTTGTTATGTGTGGTGGTTGTTACGTTTGGTGGTCGTTACGTGCGGGTAGTTGTTACGTTTGGTGTTTGTTACGTGTGGGTGTTTGTTATGTATGGTGTTTGTTACGTGTGGGTGTTTGTTATGTGTGGTGGTTGCTACGTGTGGGTGTTTGTTATGTGTGGTGGTTGTTACGTTTGGTGCTTGTTATGTGGTGTTTGTTACGTGTGGTGTTTGTAATGTGTGGTGTTTGTTACGTGTGGGTGTTTGTTATGTATGGTGTTTGTTACGTTTGGTGGTTATGTGTGGTGTTTGTTACGTGTGGGTGTTTGTAATGTGTGGTGTTTGTTACGTGTGGGTGTTTGTTATGTATGGTGTTTGTTACGTTTGGTGGTTATGTGTGGTGTTTGTTACGTGTGGGTGGTTGTTACGTGTGGGTGTTTGTTATGTATGGTGTTTGTTACGTTTGGTGGTTATGTGTGGTGTTTGTTATGTGTGGGTGGTTGTTACGCGTGGGTGTTTGTTACGTGTGGGTGTTTGTTATGTATGGTGTTTGTTACGTTTGGTGGTTATGTGTGGTGTTTGTTACGCGTGGGTGTTTGTTACGTGTGGGTGTTTGTTATGTATGGTGTTTGTTACGTTTGGTGGTTATGTTTGGTGTTTGTTACGTGTGGGTGGTTGTTACGTGTGGGTGGTTGTTACGTGTGGGTGTTTGTTACGTGTGGGTGTTTGTTATGTATGGTGTTTGTTACGTGTGGGTGTTTGTTATGTATGGTGTTTGTTACGTTTAGTGGTTATGTGTGGTGTTTGTTACGTGTGGGTGGTTGTTACGTGTGGGTGTTTGTTACGTGTGGGTGTTTGTTACGTGTGGGTGTTTGTTATGTATGGTGTTTGTTACGTTTAGTGGTTATGTGTGGTGTTTGTTACGTGTGGGTGGTTGTTACGTGTGGGTGGTTGTTACGTGTGGGTGTTTGTTACGTGTGGGTGTTTGTTATGTATGGTGTTTGTTACGTGTGGGTGTTTGTTATGTATGGTGTTTGTTACGTTTAGTGGTTATGTGTGGTGTTTGTTACGTGTTGGTGGTTGTTACGTTTGGGTGTTTGTTACGTGTTGGTGTTTGTTACGTGTGGTGTTTGTTCTGTACAGAAACGGTATAATAAATCATAGAACCCTGAACCAACATTACGTTCTACAGATCCGGTCAGATTTCCAGCTGACCCTCTAAAGCTCTCGGGTGAATTTCCTTCTCAGAGGCTTAACACTGGATTCTGAACTGTGCTCGCTGCGTTTGGCTGCGTCTGGCTGCGTTTGGCTGCGTTTGTCTGCGTTTGGCTGCGTTTGGCTGCGTTTGGCTGTGTTTGGCTGTGTCTGGCTGCGTTTGGCTGCGTCTGGCTGCGTTTGGCTGCGTCTGGCAGCGTTTGGCTGTGTTTGGCTGCGTCTGGCTGCGTCGTGAGCTTCTGTAATCCCTCTGTACACCCAAAAACCAAAGGCGCAGTGATTTGTTGGCCGTCTTTAATTGCTGTGAGAGATGGGAAGCGGCGCGGAGGGACGTGGTGAATAGTTCAGATAAATGAAGTCGGCCATTAAAGTGATGCAGAGAGAGTTCCACCTGAACAAACAAAAGCTCGGGTCCATCAGCTCGCATTTATATGATTTCATGAAGGTGGACGTTCTGTAGACATGTCTGAGGTAACGGTGAGGCAGCAGAGTGTGAGTGTGAGTGTGTGTGTGTGTGTGTGTGTGTGTGTGTGTGTGTGTGTGTGAGCTGAACATTACACATACAGGGCCTTTATTACATCACATTTTGGGTTGGTCCTCCTCCTTAGGAGCTCTAACAGGGTTCACTCCTCCACTCTATTGAAGTGTGTCTGCGGAACCTTCTGCCAAATCATCACGAGTGCTGGACTCTGACTCACAATCTCTGTTCTAATTCATCTCATATGTGTTTAATGCGTCGGAGCCATTCCTCTTTAGACCGCACTAAAACAGAAAAGGGCCTTCCCCAAACTGTTTCCACAGAATCCATTTGTTCGAAATAGAACGCTGCTCATGTGTGTAAATGGAACTTCATTAAATCCTCTTCCTAAAATAAAGATTTAATGGCGCGTCCGAAAACGTCCATCCATCCATTATCTTCTGCTTTATCCTCTATTAGGGTCGCGGGGGGGTTCCCCATGCCCATCCAGGGGAGAACGTTACGGGCGCAGGGCAGATACACCCAGGACAGGACGCCAATCTATCACTGAACACACACTCACTCACACAGACACACTCTATATGGGGCAATTTGGAGAATTCAATTGACTTGATCCATGTTTTTGGACTGTGGGCGGAAACCAGAACCCAGAGGAAACCCACATGGACACGGGGAGAACATAGAAACTCCACCCAGATGGGGATTCGAACCGGGAATCCCTAGCGCTGAGAGGAGAACGTGCTAAACCACTCAGCCACCGTGCCGCCGCGTCCGAATACGCATGTCCATATTTCGCAGACGAGGAGACGGAACTTAAAGCGTCCGTTCCGTTCTAATGAGGATCAAGGGGAAACTGGATGTCCGCCTGCATTTGGGTTCTGGATCGGTGCAGGAAGGTTCCGTCCCGTTCCTTCGGCGTCTCTCTCCTCTGAGAGCTCTTTGTTCAACAAAGCAAACGGGGGGCAGTCGAGCGCCTCTGTCTCTTTTGATTTCTCACAAAGAGTACAAAACCGAGCCGCCGGCTGTCATCGCGAGTCGAAAGGGAACGGGAATAAAAAAGATTAAAGATAGATGGTAAAGAAGAGCCGTGTGAACCTTTCGCAATCTTTTGTAAAACATTCTGTTTGAGGAAGAAAACCCGCTCGGAAAGGCTTCCTGTGTATTAAACAGAACTTCCTGCTGGGGCTGCGGGACTGCGGAGATGCTACAAAAGCTCCTGACTGGATCCACACGGTTCCACCAGGAATGCGGAGGAGAGTCATGTGACCTGTTCGCTGCGGCTACAACGACGTTCTCCGTGTTGAAGGACACTGACCGCCACGCTTCTCACCTTCAGCTCGAAATGGGACATCGCTGCCATGCGTTACATTTACATTTACATTACATTTACATTTGGTCATTTATTGGACGCTTTTATCCAAAGCGACTTACAAGGTGAGCACAGGGTTCATCACAACATCTCTGGAGCAATGAGGGTTAAGGGTCTCAAGGACCCACACTGGTAACTTCAGTGGACCTGGGACTTGAACCCACAACCTTCAGATTGACAGCCCAACGCCCTGACCACTTTAGTCGTTTAGAAGAACCTTTTATCCAAAGCGACTTACAAATGAGAAGTTCTGCAGAAGTTCTGACAACAGGTATTTGTTAGGTGGCTTAGTGGTTTAGCACGTTCTCCTCTCAGCACTAGGGATTCCCGGTTCGAATCCCCATCTGGGTGGAGTTTCCATGTTCTCCCCGTGTCCGCGTGGGTTTCCTCTGGGTTCTCCGGTTTCCTCCCACAGTCCAAAAACATGGATCAGTCAATTGAGTTCTAAAAATTGCCCCATATAGAGTGTGTGTCTGTGTGAGTGAGTGTGTGCCCAGCGATGGATTGGTGCCCTGTCCTGGGTCTATCTGCCCAGCACCCGAAACGTTCTCCCTGGATGAGCATGGGGAACCCCCCCGCGACCCTAATAGAGGATAAAGCGGGAGATAATGAATGAATGGTATTTGTTAAATAGATGTGTCTTCAGTAGTTTCTTAAAACTGCTTAGTGACTCCGCCTTATGGACAGAGTTGGGAAGATGGTTCCACCATGTTGCAGTGGTCAACGCCACAGATTGAGAATCAGCTCCTCGGTGAGGTGGGAACCGCCAGGCGAAGTGAACGAGTCGGAGTGTATTTTGAAAAGATAGAGTGAAGGTAGGAGGGGACAGATCCAGAGATGGTTCTGTAGGCCAGAGTCAGTGACTTGTTCTGAATGCGAGCAGCTACAGGAGCCAATGGAGGGACATGACGGAGTGGAGTGACATGAGTTCTCTTGGGCTGATTAAACACAAGTCGGGCTGCAGAGTGTTACCTTCATCACACATGTAAGACCGACCACTCGTTTTTACCAACCCAGTCACAGGGTTTCTCAAGAACCATCGAGCAGAACACTGAGGTTTCTCTCCTGCCTTCAAAGGACAGATCCAGAACCCTAAAACTGTCCAATCCCTTACCATGCCACCTGTTCTGATCAGAGTCGTGGTGTGTACTATCCCAGCACTTAGTGATTGAAAGGTGGAGGAACATCCCGGACGCTTTAGCACACGGATAAGAGCACTGTAACCGCACGGAAACGGCCGGGAGAGTGTGTGTAACTGCGGAACATGTTCGTCCTCCGTGTCCGCCATCGTGCGGTGTCTCCTCCGTGGCGTCATCAAAGGTGATAACTAATAAAAACATTTGTCCTCTTGTGGGCAGCGTGCCGATTGGTGGATGACGGCTGACCCGGGGCAGGGATAAGGGTTTGTTGTAATCAGCGGCATCCCGCCGGCGCTCTGATGAATCCCGCACTTGGCCGTGATTTCCGAGGCGTCGGGTTAAATCACAACGGCCGCTGATTTCAGAGCGCCGTCACCCGACCGCAGCCCCGCGTGTGCAATCCAGCGGCCGAATAAAACTAAAAGATGGGTTTCAACATAGGAGACGTGATACTCCCCCCCCCCCCCCCCCCCCACTGCTGCCCCCCTCAACCCCTCTGCTGCAAATGAGAGAGGAGAGAACGGCGTGAGCGCAGGGATGAGCAGAGACAAATACAGATCCATCACGCACAGGAAGGTCATTATCTCCTCAGCGCTGGATCCTCCAGGTTCTTAGGAAGGGGGGGAGGGGGAAAGTCGGGGTTATTAAATAGGGCACTAAGAATATCTGTGAGATGATTGGCTGATTAAACTGCCATCTGTTTAGTCCGAATAAAAACACAACTTTACACAATTAAATGTCTAAGAAACAAATGATTATTATTAAAACTATATATTATATTATATTTTAATATATAATATATATTATATTATGGGCTTAGTGGTTGACATGTTCTCCTCTCAGCACTGGGGATTTCCGGTTCGAATCCCAATCAGGGTGGAGATTCCATGTTCTCCCCATGTCCACGTGGGTTTCCTCCGGGTTCTCCAGTTTCCTCCCACCGTCCAAAAACATGGATTCAAGGTCAATTGGATTCTCCAAATTGCCCCATATAGAGTGTGTGGCATGGTAGCTCTGTGGTTAGGGCATTGGGCTATCAATCTGAAGGTTGGGGGTTCAAATCATTGGACCCCACCAATTTGGGTCCTTGAGCAAGACCCTTAACCCTCATTGCTCCAGGGATGCTGTGATTAACCCTGTGCTCACCTTGTAAGTCGCTTTGGATAAAAGCGTCCAATAAATGACCAAATGTGTGTGCCCAGTGATAGATTGGCGCCCGTCATGTCCAGCGCCCGAAACGTTCCCCCTCTGATGGGCATGGGGAACCCCCCTCCCGCGAGGATTAAGCGGAACATAATGGATGGATGGATGGATATTATATTATTTATTACATATATTTTTAAGCTAAAGTGGATTTCTTGAAAAAAAGTATCAAGTTGGCATTTCATTTTACACACTGCGCAGTTTAAGTCGGGGTTCCGCACGTTCCGTTTGGTCAGTTGGTTAATCAATGCTGCATTGCTAATGAGCTGATCATTAGAGAAACTAATACGCCGGACTATGTAGAGAAACAGATGGACTACAGACACTAACGGCAGAACTAGAACACATCCGTATGAACAGTAGAGCAGACGAACCCTGAAGGTTTAACAGGTTCTATAGGTTCTAATAAAGTGGCCGGTGAATTGAGGACACACGTTCTGAATCTCACTCCTGAACTGCGGCGTTCTAATACATTCGACCGAGCGCTGAACTGTTTGTCAAGTCTGCCGTTACGGGCGGAGTGGACGACTCAATGGCCACCTGGATAATATATTCGTTTTATGTCACAGCCGAAATCATTAGCTCACTCCAATATCGCGCGCCGAATTTCCCCCCACTTACCTCCAACGGCCCATTTTACACTCACATTAAACCCACCCCGCCGCACGAGTGTGCAGGATTGCCGACTTACCCACAACCCACCATTACGGGCATCTTGCAAATGCCACTCAATGAAATTCTCATTTGCATTTCAGAGTGCCTTATTGCCGGCTTTCTGCCGAGACTGTAAAACAGCATCTGCCGTCAAATCAATGAACGGGGTTCCACGATTTCGGAGAGGCGAGAGAAAACAGAAACGGAAACGCGGCGAGCGGCCGCGTGGTTTACGTCGCGTACGGTGCATCAGCATGAAGACGACGCGAGGGACACGGCGCGAGGGACACGGCGCGAGGGACACGGCGCGAGGGACACGGCGCGAGGGACACGGCGCGAGGGACACGGCGCGAGGGACACGGCGCTCAGCTTCCTAAACCTTTGATTGCATATAAAAGCTGATGACGATGTAAAGGCCTGGCGTCACGTTCCGGAGCTGCAGGTCTGTTGATGCTGATGGGATTCCTGGATTTGCATAACGACTCTGCTTTGTACAGTTATAATAATAAAAAGAACCCAACAGACGGAACAGAGTTATTAAAACATCCAGCGTATGAGAGGAGCATGCCGGGAGAGGCCTAATTATCATGTATTGAATAGTATTTGCAGGTAAACATCACATTTAAATACCGGAACACATCATAGAACCCCGACAGCATGTGTGGCCACACATTTCTGGCCCGAGTTCTACTTTTTCCAGTGGACAGGTCATCGTGATTGACCAGGATCAGATGTTAAAACCTGTTTACACACCTCATGTTAGGTTTGGGAAACGACTCGGGCTTCGGGTTGCCAGTTTCACAGACATTGCTGTTATTAAACACACTCCACCAAAGAACACGAAAAGAACTTGGTTCTAGTTCCGCCTTTGGCTCAAGAACATGACACACGTTTCCCCTAAATGGCATCCCCCCATCCCCCAACCTCCCACCCCCCAATCCCCAACCCGAATGAACAAACACACACAGCAGACAACACAAACAACACAAACCTACAACAATCCCTGTGACCCGCATTCCCCAAAACACAAGATGAACTTAAGAAAACCATAAAAGATATATAATAATCTAATATATAATAATAATAATAATAATAATAATAATAATAATAATAATAATGGCATGGTGGCTTACTGGTTGGCATGTTCTCCTCCCAGCGCTAGGGATTCCCGGTTCGAATCCCCATCTGGGTGGAGTTTCCATGTTCTCCCCATGTCTGCGTGGGTTTCCTCCCACAGTCCAAAAACATGGATGGATCAAGTCAATTGAATGTGTCTGTGTGGAGTGAGTGTGTGCCCAGCGATAGATTGGCGCCTGTCCTGGGTGTATCCCCAAATTGCCCCCCACCGCGACCCTATAGAGTGTGTATGTCAATAATAATAATAATAATTATTATTATTATTATGTGTGTGAGTTAATGGGTTTACAGTGTGCCCAGACGATAAACAGTTTGAATTACAGATCCACGCGCTGGGTTCAGAAAGAGACGACGGGGGAGAGCAGAGGACTCACAGTGTGTATAAGTGCTTCTGATACTGTGCATTAAAGCGCTGATACGTCATTTTTCCTCAAACCTGATCCATGGTGATCGGCGCATTGGTGCCGCCTGCTCTGCAGCATCTTAAAAGATCAAAGTCACGTCAGAATCTGAATTAAACACATAAAAGTGTGGATTTCTTTCATTCTCGAGCCTCTCATATCATTTCAGTTTCGCTCTACATTCCGGCTTTTCCGTTTTTTCTGCGGACCGAGGCGATGCCCCGGGCCAAAATCCCGCCATCGGGATGAAGGCAGAGTTCAGACGGGGGTCTCCTGACTCGTCCTCATTCCGGTGCGAGGTCCACTTCGCTTTGTTACCGCGGCGTTGATTGAGCTTCACTTTCGTTCAGGCGTACGGTCTGGACCGCAGGCCGTCCAGCTTCCCGCCTCCAGACGAGCACACACGGCGTCAAGATTAAAAAACTCCGGTGAGGATCGCACCACGCCGGCTTTGCGTCGCCGGTGACGGCGGTTCGGGAACGCTGCGGATCCCCGGCGGCGTTTCAGACGGGCCACGCTGCTTCAATCGGAGGGCCACTGGGGTTTAGCAGCTGTCGATCGCAGCCAGAGCTGCTGCTAATTACAGCCTTATTTCACCAAGACAAAACAGCCAGACGGAAATAAGACAACGACCCGAAAGTGGGGCGTCCAAGTTCCACTCTCATTAATACATCGGCTCTGCATTCTTAATCGGAGATGATTTCGAAGCTCGGGCAGCCAGCAGAACGCGCGCCCGTGCTTTCTGGAACGGCACCATGCCTTAATGAGAGGGCTCTGGGAATTCTGCCGGGTTATGGAACGCCAAACAGACCGGCTTGGCCCGTTGCTCTGCTGAGGAGAGGACAGGAACCCGTGGCATCAACACTCGTCTCCAGGGGCGCGATCCTCCTAATTACGGGAGCATATGGTCCAACTTTGATGCTTTAGTAACAACTTTCCAGATGCTTGTTCTCCTGTATCTTGGCCTATATGTAGATCCAGACCATAAAATGCACCGGGAGCCGTGTTGACATGTCATTTGGACAAATCTGAGCGTTTTGCGTCAGGAGCCGGACCAACGCCATGCAACCACCTCGGTTCCTCTGAAACGTGTGCTGTCGTCCGTCCTGAGACTCCAGAGCGGCGTGCCGTAGGACGTCACCTGTTCTGAATCAGGACGTCCGAGCGGAGACGTCAGACGGAGACAGCTGCAGGATTCATCACTGACAGCATCCTCATTAACGTTCTGTACAAACTCGATCTGAACGAGACCTCGCAGAGTCGAGTGTGTGTTACAGAATTACACCAGAAACTGAACATCGGGGTCGTTATGCAGATGAGAATCTAATTAATCACACGGCAATCTCGCCTCGCAGTGATTACGGTCCAGGGTTCGATTATGTCTCATAAGAGCTGACAACCAAACATCACGCATTACAATACAGGTCCAATTATCCACTGCTGTGCATCCATAACATCTTTCAGATGTGGGAGTGTGTGTGTGTGTGTGTGTGTGTGTGTGTGTGTGTGTGTAGTAAATTTCACCATTTGTTATAGGAGGGTACTTGTGAGGTCAGGCACTAATGTTGGGTGAGAGGACTTGGCTCTCGAGGTCTATTTCAGTTCATTAAGGGGTTTAAAGGGTGAGATTTAGATTTATATAAAATGAATGCGTTATGATCTTTGGGCACCTCGTGAGCCCTTCCCCAAACTGTTTCCACTAAGCTGAAAGCATCCAGTTGTCCAAATCGCAGAGCTACAGTCTTGAATTTACTAAATTTAATGATTCAGAGGTGGCAGCATGGTGGCTTAGTGCTTTAGCATGTTCTCCTCTCAGCGCTGGGGATTCCCGGTTCGAATCCCAATCTGGGTGGAGTTTCCATGTTCTCCCCGTGTCCACGTGGGTTTCCTCCAGGTTCTCCGCTTTCCTTCCACAGTCCAAAAACATGTTTTAAGGTGTTTGTGTGAGTGAGTGTGTGAGTGTGCCCAGCGATAGATTGGATTGGGTCCACCCAGTGCACGAAACGTTCTCCCCTGGATGGGCATGGGGAACCCCCCATGACCCCCCCCCCCCCCCCCGACCCTAGTAGAGGATTTCTCTAAGTGTGTGTTTGTGTGTGTGTGTGTGTGTGTGTGTGTGTGTGAGTGTTCCCAGCGACAGATTGGATCCACCCAGTGCCCGCAATGTTCTCCCTTGAATGGGCATGGGGAACCCCCCCACCCCATGACCTTAGTAGAGGATTTAGTGGAAGGTAATGGATGGATGGATGATTCAGCTGTGTTTCTCTAAGTGTGTGTGTGTGTGTGTGTGTGTGTGTGTGTGTGTGTGTGTGGGATACACAAACTCTCAATATAACTCAGACTGTTCAGAAGCCACAGTATCACCTCAGTCCCCGACCCCGTTGGTAGAACCCGCGCCGTGCTGGCTCACGCTGCACTGTGCTTTGCCCTTTTCGTTTTCCTCAAGTTCCCAAATAAATATATATTTTGTTCGTCGGGAAAAACCCGAGCCGTGTGTGGAAAGCTTTGACAAAGCCTCATCAGAACACACGGCCGAGTGACCTTTACACAGACAGATGAAATCCACATTCTCTCTCTCTCTCTCTCGGGGTTGCCGTGGCCACTGGCACCATGCCACTCTGACTAAAGCTCTCCTGACAGTTTGCCAGGCCGTGCCAGGCTCTGGTGTACGAGCACATTCGCCCAGAGCCACAAATACTGAGCGCAAAGGCAGTTTGTCACTTTGTTGTGCGAGAACGCGGAGCAGAGCGGGTTCCCCGGCCGTGCAGTCGACACACCTTTCCGCCGTGCCGAGCTCGTCAGAGCGGAGCTGCACTTCTCTTTACAAAGTGCACTGAAGCACACACACAAAACAGATTAGATTTGCCAATATTTAATTTACTAGCTGATGTTCCATTTATTGCTGTAAGTGGCCAAGCTAAATCAAGCATCCAGTTCTCATGAGTCAAATGTAATTGCTTTACATAAACTCTTTAAGTGGACTCGACTGCGCCGAGCTGCCAGTTTATTAAGCATCTGATCTGGTAAGTAATTAACTGGCAACTCGCGCCGCCGCCGCCAGACGACGTTCTGATATTAAACCTGTTTGTGTGATAAAAGTCTCCAGAATTATTCATGTATGTTTGTATATAGGTGTGTATGTGTACCTGTGTATATATGTATATAGGAATGTATGTATAGGTGGTTTTTTTCCCCCTCGCTCTTCTTTTTTTCTCTCTTTTTTTTTTTCTAGGTTGTTTCTTTTTTTACCCTCTCTCTCCTTTTCCGCCTCTTTTTTTCCCCTGTCCTGCATTGGCGGAATAATTCAAATCAATCAAATAAAACAGGACTTAACAGGATTAACAGGAATGGGCTACAATAATCTGTAGAACTGTTCCTGTAAAAACGTAAAAAAAAAACATGACAGGTTAAAAAAAAATAATAAAAAAAAAAAAAAAAAAAAAAAAAAAATCTCCAGAATGAATAACGCTGAGCACGGAACTCATCCAACGCACAAAAACCCCAACATCACACGACTTAAGAGTCGGAACCTGAAGACGGAATGTTAACAGTCTCATTCGTCCCCGGATGCCGAACATTTTGGGGAAGGCCCGTTTGTGTTCCTCTACACGAGGGAGGATTCATAAATACTTGTTATGGATGAACCTGTCTGGCCTTCACAGAACCTTCACTTCAATCCCATCAAACACATCGGGGAACCAGAACTAAACCTTGAACTATCCAGCATCAGGGTCTGACCATTGAGATGCTCTTCTGGATAACGCATTCCACAGGCGCGTTCCACAGAGACGTTCAACAGACACGTTCCACAGAGACATTCCACAGAGACGTTCCACAGAGACTTTCCACAGAAATGTTCCACAGAAACGTTCCACAGAGACGTTCCACAGGCGCGTTCCACAGAGACGTTCCACAGAGACGTTCCACAGAGACGTTCAACAGACACGTTCCACAGATACGTTCCACAGACACGGTCCACAGAGACGTTCCACAGAAATGTTCCACAGAAACGTTCCACAGAAACGTTCCACAGAGACGTTCCACAGGTGCGTTCCACAGACACGTTCCACAGAGACTTTCCACAGAAATGTTCCACAGAAACGTTCCACAGAAACGTTCCACAGACACATTCCACAGAGACGTTCCATAGACACGTTCCACAGACACGTTCCACAGAGACGTTCAACAGACACGTTCCACAGATACGTTCCACAGACACGGTCCACAGAGACGTTCCACAGAGACGTTCAACAGACACGTTCCACCGACACGTTCCACAGACACGTTCCACAGAGACGTTCCACAGACACGTTCCACAGAGATGTTTCACAGACACGTTCCACAGAGACGTTCCACAGACACGTTCCACAGAGATGTTCCACAGAGACGTTCCACAGAGACATTCCACAGACACGTTCTACAGACACATTCCACAGACACGTTCCACAGAGATGTTGCACAGAGACGTTCCACAGACACGTTCAACAGACACGTTCCACAGAGACGTTCCACAGAGACGTTCCACAGACACGTTCCAAAATACTGTAGAGCTATAACAGAACAGTGTGGAGCATTAGAATCCCAAAGAGCATCTCCATGTTCAGATGATGCTGGATCGTTCCAGTTCTAGTTCTTCCATAGGGTGCTTGATGGTTCTAAAGTCAAGGCTATGTGAAGGTTAGTTGCCCCATACCTTCATCCAAGTCATGTGACCTCCTCAGGTGTAATGTGAGGGAGTTCCAATACATTTATCCATCATTTTTGTTTCCACCAGCCCTGACGGAACCTGACGGACCCTGACGGACCCTGACTATGAAACTATGAAGGTTCAGAGTTTGTTCCGTGTCAGCTTTAAAGGTTGAACGGAACCTGTGGGCTCACGTTCTCACGTTCTCCCACACACCTGCCAAAACCCTCCCCCGTACTTCACTTTCTTTCCGTAATTAAATTGTCAGCACTCTCGCAGATCTGTCCACACCTGAATAAGTGACCCGCGCGGTCCCGATGCGGCTAACAGCAGGTGTCATAACCCGCCGCTCGGCCTCCAATTAACCCGGCGTGGCCCGGACCAGCCGCCGCCGAGCACGCCGCGCCGGGAAAGTGTAGAACTCAGCCGTCGACAAGCTGCGACGCCGGCGATAAGGAACCTCGGCCTCGTGGTGGAAATGGCATGCGAGCCAGAAGACGACCAAGAGATGGAGACGAGGAGCGGACGGAGGACAGGGAACCTTTTATCACGGCGCTATAATTGGACGAGGGTCATTTTTCAGAGTCAGGTTCCTATTAGCATGTTCTCTGTGAGTCTGCAAGTTCCGCGCTTGTAGCACCTCCACATACAAACGACTTAATGAAATGTCTTTAGAGCGTGCAGAATGAGTACAGAGTCTCACTGATACAGAGGACACACACACACACACACACACACACACACACACACACACACACGCACCATTACAAGATTTTATGGATCACATATATATATATATATAGGGGCGGCATGATGGTTTAGTGGTTATCATGTTCTCCTCTCTGCGCTAGGGATTCCCGGTTCCAATCCCAATCTGGGTGGAGTTACCATGTTCTCCCCTTGTCCGCGTGGGTTTCCTACGGGTTCTCCGGTTTCCTCCCACAGTCCAAAAACATGGATAGGTAAATTTAATTCACCAAATTGCCCCTTATGTGTCTGTGTGAGTGAGTGGGTGCCCAGTGATAGATTGGCGCCCTGTCCTGGGTGTATCTGCCCAGCGCCCGAAACGTTATATATATATATATATATATATATTCATTCATTCATTCATTATCTCCCGCTTTATCCTCTATTAGGGTCGCGGTGGGGTTCCCCATGCCCATCCAGGGGAGAACGTCTCGGGCGCTGGGCAGATACACGCAGGACAGGGCGCCAATCCATCGCTGGGCACACACTCACTCACACATACACACTCTATATGGGGCAATTTTTTGAGAATTCAATTGACTTGATCCATGTTTTTGGACTGTGGGAGGAAACCGGAGAACCCGGAAGAAACCCACGCAGACACGGGGAGAACATGGAAACTCCACCCAGATGGGGATTTGAACCGGGAATCCCTAGCGCTGAGAGGAGAACATGCCAACCACTAAGCCACCGTGCCACCTATATATATATATATATATATATATATATATATATATATATATATATATATATAATATTAATTTATTTATAAATATATAACAGAAGTAGAACATATAAAAATATAAAAAAAAAATATAAAAAAATATAAAAAAAACATATAAAAATATAACAGAAGTAGAATATGTGTGAGGTCAGGCACCGAGGTTAACTTATAGTCTCCAATGGTGGAGTCTGTAAGTTAACCTCGGTGCCTGACCTCACACATGTTCTACTTCTGTGGATAAAGCATCACATTCTGCTCCATAATCATGTAGAAAGCCTATCCCCTGAGGTTGGTGCTGCACTGTTGTAGCGACAGTGTGGGGACCGTGGTGGATCGTCTGTAGGTGTGATGGTCGGCTCTCTGATTCGTTCTGCTCAGTGTATTTGGGTTGAAATGTTTAATAGAATGTGTTCTACATGCGTTCAGGTTCTCATCGAGCGTCACGGCTTCCTCTACGCACTGGTTTTAGACAACATGCTTAAAAACAAGAAGCCGAGTGTGTTACTCACCTACACGATGATGAAGGAGCGGTCAGCGCAGCGCATGGAAAAAAAAACAAACAAAAAAAAAAACATTAATTACAAGATTTTAAAACATGACGAGAAAAATCAAAAACCTGAAAGCTTCTGGTAACAGACAGGAGACGGTGAGCGAGTCGAGGACGCGGGTCTCACACCGCTTCATTTACATTTACGACTTACAAAGCGAGCGCAGGGTTGATGCAGCATCCCTGAAGCAATGAGGGTTAAGGGTCTTGCTCAAGGACCCACATCGGTAACTTCAGTGGACATGGGATTTGAACCCACAACCTTCAGATTGAGAGCCCAACGCCCTGACCGCTGAGCTACCACACCCTCACGCCCTCACAGCGGTTTTAAACGCGGTCGTCGGTCAGCACGCAGAGTTTGCGGAGTCTGCCGCGCCGTTTCGGGCTTTGACGCGGCGCTAATCTGCGCCCATTAAACTCAATACAGCTTTTTATTCCTAATTAAGTGCTGGTGCATCCCTGGTGCACAGACCTGACCCCTCCCCACCCCCACCCCCACCCCCTCCCCCCCCCCCCACCCTAAACAGGAGCATTGTTCGTACTAAATTGGATTTATTTCTCGTACAGATTTGCCAGTTTTGTGCAGAAACGTCTCAGCAGTATCATTTTGACCTACCACCCCCCCCCCCAACCACCCCCCCACCCCCATCTTAATTATTACACTCCTACCAAATAACTTCATTATAAATTTTGCCCTTTGAGCCTTTTCTACCCCTCACACGGTGCTGAGCAGCGTTTGTTCATTTTCGAGTACAATGCCCAGGCGGGCGACTGTGTGGAATCGGGGGGAAATGGGTGGAGTGGGGTGTGTGGGTGGGTGGGGTGGGGTGTGTGGGTGGGGTGACTCCTGACAGAACGTGGACAGCTGTAAACAGTAACATGATCAAACAAACAGATAAAAGAGCTCCACGCTCATTAAACGCCGTTAATAAAGTCTTAATCATGAATATAAAACGATGGAGGTGCAACTGCCCACGGGAGAGACGGCCATGTGGGTAATGAATCTCTCTCGCTCTCTCTCTCTCTCTCTCTCTCAGATTAATGCTTATGAAACAGGGGTGAGACGTTTTTCTCTGGATCTTTATGCACGGCCTGGCAAAATAACAGAGAGCACCCGAAAAAACACACACTCGTAAAAGGGCATCTATTTCGTTCTTGACAGATTGATGGGTGTGAGGTGTCGAATTTAAGGCCGGGGATGATGGGAGTGTTGATCATGGGTTCGGGTCAAATGCTGGATGTCCATTACACCTACTCTATCTCTCATTCGCGTCCCATCTCTCGGCGGACCTTGCAGCCACCTGCACCACCACCACCTCCACCGCCACCACCTCCACCTCCACCGCCACCGCCACCACCGCGGCCGCCTTCCCGTCAGGTCTCCACAACCGATCCATCAAAATATTATTAAACGCCACGGTGCATGGCGCATTTGTCACGCTGTGCCGGGGCCCCTGTATGTTTGATGTCTGCCATGTTGAAAGAGTTTGTTTTCCAGAACCCTTTGAATGAAGGAAACAGAAGGTTATTCTTCAGCGTCGCAGAACGAGGGTGTCCGGTCCGTTTGGGTCCACGCGTGTGACGCGAGAGCTGGAGAAGACGGTGAACGTGTTAAGGCTCATTTATACTCAACGTTAAATATGGAAACGGATACGGACGGAGCCTTTTGTCCGTACTCTGCGTTCATTTTGTACGTAATTCGCACGTTTTCTGAAAGCTTGCGGATGCGGACAGGACGGAGCAATACCACTGGAAACCGTGGGGGCAGTGCATGATGCGACTACTTCCATATGTACACGAAGAAGAAGAAAAACATGGCGGAACTTTTTGAAGACCGGTTGTGCGAGTTGGTGCGCATGTTGCTTCGCCGGGGCACAGGGACAAACAGCTGTTACAAAACAGTATTGGAAATGACGTTCGTCATCAATTTCCCTCATTGGGCGGACAAGTGAATAAAATTCTCCATCCAAATGTCGCGACCTGTTCAGTGGCCTCACAGACCACCGCCGTCTAGAACGCTGTCTTTTTTGTCGTTTTTGCAGTATGTACAAAATCAGAAGTTCCTCCGCCGTCGTCATGTTTAATTTTTACTCTAAACTGCCCTCTAAAGGATGTAGTGTTCAACAACCATATCAACGGAGCTGACGCAAGGAAGTATGTGGGCAGTAACTGTTATATCGCATGAAGCGCACGCACACATTTCCGTATCATGCGTATCATGGAGTATAAAGGAGGCTTTAAACGTTTATAAAACGCTTAAAGTATTAAAACGCAGCCAAATACAGTCAGGAATTTTAGTAGCTTCCAATTATGTGGGAACGATTTGGGGACGGTCCCGTGACTTTTCCCAGCACAAAGGTTAACGAGAAGGTTGGGCTGTGAAAGAAACCCGGAACTCAACCCTCTAAAAGCTTCTAAAATGGACATTGAGCCCAGACGCCCTCGTGCAACATCAGTACCTGACCTCACAAGAACTCAGGTGAATTAGTGCACAGATGAGTCCAGACATGCTCCAAAAGTTTGTGGCAAGCCTTCTCCGAAGAGCAGAAGCTGAAGAGATTGGAGTTTAACCTCACAACCTCACACCTCACACCGGGGACGAGGCAGAGCGCCGCGAACGAGCCAATTACGGCGAGGAAGCCAGGAGCCATTTCTCCTGAAGGAAAACGAATGTTCCGTCCTTCAGACGCCGAAGAACCGAGCGGCCAGAACAAACTGACACGGCAAGTTTACTTTCTGAAAGTCTGCAGAGCGAGACCTGGCAGGTAAATCATTCTCACGAGTTATTTCAAAGGTCACGCCGACGTTTTCCCTCCTTCAACAATAGATGTGTGGAGAACAGTAGGTCATCGCCCGAGTGGATCCGGGCCGTCCTATCGAGAGCCTTCAAGACATTAATATTGATATCGCTCTTCTGTTGATGGAGTGCTGAGCTGGAACTACAAACAGGATCGGTTCCCTGGACCCACATCACCAACGCCTGTGGAACCGCCGCTCCATCACCGTCAGCCTCTCCAACTTTAATCAGAGGAATTAGGGGCGTAGTGCTTAGCAGGTTCTCCTCTCCGCGCTGGGGATTCAGGTTCAAATCCCAATCAGGTGGAAAAACCCTGTGTCCATGTGGGATTCCTTCGCATTCTCCAGTTTCCTCCCACAGTCCAAAAGCATGGATTTAAGGTGAAGTGAATGCTCTAATTTGCCTCTATGGCCCAGCGCCCTGTCCTGGGTGTCATCTGCCCAGCGGCTGACATGTTCTCTGCTGGATGGGCATGAGGAACCCCCATTGCGACTCTAGTCTCTAGTAAAAAAATGAAGTGGAATGATGATGATGATGAAGAGGAGGAGGAGGAGGATTTATGGGGGTGTAGACAGAAGCATGTGTGTATAGTTTGTATGTTCTCCACGTGTCTGTGTGGGATTTGTCTGGGTTCTTTCATATTTGGAAGTTAAAATGAATAACTGTAGAGCTGTGACGACTTCTGCCGAATAACAAATAAATAAATCACATCCTGCTTACAACTTGGGTTCCGTATGTGGAACAGTTCCACTATGATCACCATGTTATTGATGGCACACTGGTGGCTCATGGGTTTGCGATCATGAACTATGGAACAGACAAGGAACTTAAGGAACGACCTTAAACCTCAAACAAGGTCCCGACAGGGGGAGGTCGTCCGGGTCGAGACCGGAACCCCTCCAGTCGATAGTCCATTACCTTCACCAATAACCATCTCGTTTCTTAAACAAGACGACGGCACAGACTCTACGTCTCTCTCTAGAGACCGAGAGACAAATGGAGTGAAATCAAATGCATCCTTAAAGAACCCTGAGAACAGAGAGAACGTGAAGACCGTTCACTTTGGGAGGGAGCGTCAGTTTGTTCCTCTGCAGCCTCAGAATCCCCAGCTTCACTAAAACAGCTCTGTGATCTCATTCCGCGTACCACGGCATCTCAAAGAGGACAAATCATCCTTTATAGCTTTAAAAAAGAAATAATAATGCTGCGTTACGCTGAAGGGCGCAGAACCAGAGCTGAAACGCGGAACGTGAGCGACGCTCAGGGAGGAGGAGAGATGAACGCCATCAAGAATTCATTCAGAGACCAAAATCCCCCATGCAACAACTTTTAGACGACATACAGCAGAACTCCACCATTCACAAACTAAAGGACTGAGGGCTGAGGGATGAGCTGCCGCTCGGAGCTTCTGTCTTCCCGTGACGTCTCACTCAGGACCCGATTGTTTAATTACGGCATTAATTAATGTAGGAACTAGTTAGCATTCACTCAAAGTCCTGACAATGCTAACGCAGACACTTCAGCACCCTCCCACACGCGCATATCCGCGACTTGGCTCCGCTTCGCCCGCTGGCAACCACGACAAACCGCCAGATACAATCTTCTTAAGATAATTAAGGGACTTGTAATTAATGTGACCTGCTTTGTGGTGCATGCATATGTGTGTGTGTGTGTGTGTGTGTGTGTGTGTGTGTGTGTGTGTGTGTGTGTGTGTGTGTGATGGCGGTGCTGCTCGAAGGAAAACACGCTGCCTTTAATTGATTATAGTCACGGGCTTTGGTATGTTCTCCACTTTGCTATGGCACCATGGTCACTTGTGTGTGTGTGTGATGGCGGTGCTGCTCGAAGGAAAACATGCTGCCTTTAATTGATTATAGTCATGGGCTTTGGTATGTTCTCCACTTTGCTATAGCACAACTGGTCACTTGTGTGTGTGTGTGTGTGTGTGTGTGTGTGTGTGATGGCAGTGCTGCTCAAAGGAAAACATGCTGCCTTTAATTGATTATAGTCAATGTATAGTCAAAATATGGGCTTTGGTATGTTCTCCACTTTGATATAGCACCATGGTCACTTGTGTGTGTGTGTGTGTGTGTGTGTGTGTGTGTGTGTGTGTGTTTGTGTGTGTGTAAAATGGCGGTGCTGCTTGAAAACATCCTTCCTTTAATTGATTATAGTCACAGGCTTTGGCATGTTCTCCACTTTGCTATAGCACCATGGTCACTTGTGTGTGTGTGTGTGTGTGTGTGTGATGGTGGTGTTGCTCGAAGGAAAACATGCTGCCTTTAATTGATTATAGTTTCGATATAGGGCTTTGGTATGTTCTCCACTTTGCTATAGCACCCTGGTCACTTGTGTGTGTGTGTGTGTGTGTGTGTGTGTGTGTGTGTAAAATGGCGGTGCTGCTTGAAAACATGCTGCCTTTAACTGATTATAGTCACAGGCTTTGGTATGTTCTCCACTTTGCTATAGCACCCTGGTCACTTCTCAGATATTCAGCGTTACGAGATTAACGGCTGCCATGAGAATCAAACCTGTTTCTAATCGAGTCTGATGGTGAAACAGAGAGTGTGACATCACAGAGGGTGTGACATCACACAAGCACACAATTAATGTGATTTCCTAATTAGTTCTCTGCTGTGAATCAGCGTCTGCACTCGCCAATCAGCCCGAGCCTTGAGCGAACTCTGTTCCTTTGTTCCGCGTGTGTAATTTCTATTTGCATGCTCCGATAAATAAATAAATTAATAAATAATAATGAAACAGAAGATAAAACCCCTTTCAGCCTCTCGGCCCCGTCCTCGTCCCCGTCCCCGTCCCCGTCCCCGTCCCCGTCTCGCTCGCCGTTTTCACTTCATTAAACTCCTCTCGTTGCCTCTTCCATATCATTTCAGTCTCTGGAACAAAGTGGCGGCGCTCTTGCCTGCCAGCCTGGATCACATTATATCTGAGCAAACAGTCCTTAAAAGCATCGGCAGGAGTCAGCCGAGTGTGAGAGTGACGCGGCGGAGGGACCGCCGAGTGACAATTTGTTCTGGCAGAGCGCCGGGAGAGCGAGTGCGCAAGAAAGAGTGCGCGTAAATAAACAACATGGAGGGAAGGAGCAACGAGGAGACGCAGTCGAGGAGACGCAGTCGAGGAGAGCTGTGTGATGTCGACAAAATATCAGCCGATTCATAAAGGAACCGGAGAAGAAAGACGCGAGAGGAGAACCTAAATATAGAGCGGCTTTCGCAGGTCTGCACCACGTCAGAGCCAGAAACGCGAGGCCGTATGTGTGGTTTAGAGTTTACACACACACACACACACACACACACACACACACACACACCACTGAATTTATCTAACAGATGATGTTGGACCAACCTTTTAATTAAAAGCTTTAATTTATTAGGAATTCATGTTCACAGGGACAATAAGTGTTGACTGTCCACATGTTCTGCTGAGGAGAACCAGAATGAGGACCAAACAACCCCATGCCTTTGGGATCAGTGGCGTTCTGCAGCCTGTCCCGGTGTGATGGTGGATGTGTGTGGGTCACAGAAACAAATAAGAATAGTGTGAATCCACGTGATGTTCATACAGAAAGGGATACGCGGGTGTCATTAGGACCCTGCGCAGCACTCACACTGAGCCTCGGTCCTCACAAGGTTTCATCTTTGTTACCTATCTGAACAAATACCTCAGAGCTCAGAGTCTCTGTTCCACTGTCGCTGTGCTTTGTTTCAGGTTTGGGGCGGGGCGGGGTAGCTCAGTGTTTAGGGTGTTGGGCTGTTTATCTTAAGGTTGTGGGTTCAAATCCCGAGACTCTGAATCGAGACATTGAACCGACACACTGAGCCGAGACACTAAACCGAGATTCTAAACTGAGACAATGAATAAAGACTCTGAACCGAGACTCTGAACTGAGGCTCTGAATCCAGACTCTGAATCAAGACACTTAACCGAGACACTGAACCGAGACACTAAACTCTAAACTGAGACAATGAATAAAGACACTGAACCGAGACACTGAACCGAGACTCTGAACCAAGACTCTGAACCGAGACTCTGAATCGAGACACTGAACTGAGGCTCTGAACCGAGACTCTGAACCGAGACTCTGAACCGAGACACTGAATCGAGACTCTGAACCGAGACTCTGAACCGAGACTCTGAATTGAGACACTTAACCGACACACTGAACCGAGACACTGAACCGAGACACTGAATCCAGACTCCGAATCCAGACACTTAACCGAGACACTGAACCGAGACACTGAACCGAGACACTAAACCGAGATTCTGGATCGAGACTCTAAACTGAGACAACGAATAAAGACAATGAACCGAGACTATGAATTGAGACACTGAACCGTGACACTGAACCGAGACTCTGAACCAAGACTCTGAACCGAGACTCTGAACCGAGACTCTGAATCGAGACAAACAATAAAGACACTGAACCGAGACACTGAATCGAGACTCTGAATCGAGACACTAAACAGAGTCTCTGAATGGAGACTCTGAATGGAGACAGTGGGGTGTTTTTAGAACTTTTAGCTGATAGTGAACTCATTTCCGCGTCTGAAGGTCTGGAGACGCAGAACCCCGCCGCGTCATAACACACTCTTTAACACAAGCTGTTAAGGCCGGTGGGAGGCTCCATAAGCCAGCGACTGAATCCAGAGAACGGCTTTCCGCCTCATTATTCCAGCAGGGGCATCCATAATGTGCCACCTGCTCTACGGGTAAACAAGCTGCCCGCTGACCCGGCGGGGCCGCCGCCAATTTAGAGTACCGACGACCACGGAGCCCCGGGCCTCAGACCCAGGTGTGCAGGAGAGGGAGCGACGGAACCAAGCATTCTGCGAGTGGATGGAAGCTGACGAGCGACACCCAATCATGGATACGTCATGCCCTGTCGAGGCCTATCCCGTCAGTGGTACTGCCATGACGCTGAAACTCGTCTGAGGGACATCTGAGGCAGAGCAACGACGAATCAAAGCCTGTGAGTGTTGTCATGGACAACCAGACTGCCTCCGCTTACATCACTAAACGGACTCAGGACCCTTAACCACCAAACCACAAGTGCACCGTGCAGCAGCCTGCGTTTTAACCAAACCAAACCCAGAGCGCTACAAAATGCTGCAAATTCAAGCTAATTAAACCCAGACACGTAAATGAGAGAGCTAATCGTGTGTGAAGCAAGAGACCGCGAGAGCTTCTTCTGTTTCAGAGAGCACTGGACCTCACTGCAGTCACCATGGTACGCTACAACAGAACAAGTGTGGAACACTATACAGTAAAGACAAAGGTTTAGAGATCTGAAAAACCAACTGAGAACCAAAAAGAACCCGGACAGAAACAAAACCGCTGATGTCGACACATTTACAGCATAAAATAGATTGAGGATGCAGCTGCGAGTGGGAGACCAGGCAAATAATAATTATAATAATAATAATAATAATAATAATAATAATAGGGCGGCACGGTGGCAGTCATTAACACGTTCACCTCTCAGTGCTGGGGATTTGAATCACGAGCTGGGTTTGGGTTTCTGTTCTCAGTCCAAAAACATGGTTTCAAGATGAAACATTCAAGCCATTCAAGATGGCTGCTGTAAATTGCCCCTGTATAATGTTTGTGTGGCCAGCGATGGATTGGCACCCTGTCCTGAGTGTGCCCAGCACCCGAAACATTCTCCATTGGACCCCCCCCCCCCATCCTAGACCTAGTGTAGATAATAAGATGAAATAATAATAATAATAATAATAATAATAATAATAATCACTCTTTTATTTGTTATTCACTTTAAAAAGTGTTTTTTCCAAACCGAAGCCCCTCTGTCTGTCTCTCGGGCGTGTCTGTCTGTCTGTCTGTCTGTCTTTGTCTGTCTGTCTGTCTCTCTGTCTGTCTGTCTGTCTGTCTCTCTGGGTAAGTCAGCTAAACGCTGTAATGTAAATGTAATCAGACTTGTTTATTTCGGTGAAGACAAAGTTAAGCGAGATGAACAAAGCCGCTCTCCCGAGCTGAACATCGCGAGGCGTCGTAATTACATTTGAGAATATGTATGAGCTGCGTTTGTATGTGGGAGGAATGGATGTGTGTTTCTCCAACCATCAGGGAACGTTCAACACCAACGTCTGTTAAATTAATTCAAACAAAGCCGAGGACTAACCTCTCAGCTGGAGATGAGGTGGAGATGAGGATGGATGATGTGGATGGATGATGAGGATGGATGATGTGGATGGATGATGAGGATGGATGATGTGGATGGATGATGAGGATGGATGATGTGGATGGATGATGTGGATGGATGATGTGGATGGATGATGAGGATGGATGATGAGGATGGATGATGAGGATGGATGATGTGGATGGATGATGAGGTGGAGACGTGATGGAGATGTGGTGGAGATGATGTGGATGGATGATGAGATGGAGATATGATGGAGATGTGGTGGAGATGAGGTGGAGATGATGTGGATGGATGATGAGGATGGATGATGTGGATGGATGATGAGGTGGAGATGTGATGGAGATGTGGTGGAGATGATGTGGATGGATGATGTGGATGGATGATGAGGATGGATGATGAGGATGGATGATGAGGTGGAGACGTGATGGAGACGTGATGGAGACGTGATGGAGAGTAAAATGTAGAAAATGCAGAAGTTCAGAACAGATCGTCTGGGTGAGGATGAAGTGTCCTGACTGACAGCAACGGCTTTCTGCTCTCAGAGATGACGAGTCGACGGGGCTCTGAAAACCTCCACCCACCTCCAATCTCACTCTCCACATGTTCCTCTCTTTGTTCTTCATACACAGCCCCAATGTTTACTTCCTTTATCTGCAGGAACCATACATTTTACATCACTATCCCATGTTCTTTAGTTCCTTTCAGTCCAGTATTGACATTCCATCAGATCGGATCTCGTTCTGTTCTCCTCTGTAACAGTCACATCTCCACCCCACCTCCACCCCCACCCCCGTCTCCTCCTCAGTGGACTCTGTTATCTGTTCTGATCACTCTATTCCATCGTAGTCGCTCTAATCCTTCATGCTCTACGTCTCTTCGCTCCGTCATATCCAACAACACCTCCTTTTCTTCAGCTACCTTAGTACCTTAGTTAAGCGATTCTGTCCTATCCCATCCATCCTACATTTACCTAGCCATTGATACTAGATTCTGCGGTGTTCTGTCCTAAATAAAGCTCTTCTCATTCAACCCTCACTGCCCGTTTCTACCCCACTTCATCTCCTATATTTACCCTACCTCATTCTACATTTACATTTGGTAGACACTTTTATCCAAATCGACTTACAAGGTGAGCAAAGGTTTAATCACAGCATCCCTGGAGCAAAGGGTTAAGGGCCTTTCTCAAGGACCCACATTGGTAACTTTAGTGGACCTGGGATTTGAACCCCCAACCTTCAGACTGACAGCCCAACGCCCTGACCACTGAGCTACTTTGCCCACTTCTAACCACCTTCTGTGTCCTTCAATCTATTATTCTCCTTGTTTTATAAATCTCAGTTAAACGTCTCTATCTCTCTAATTGCTTTCCATCGTGGCCCATTATAACCTATCCCATCCATTCCTACTCCTTATTTATTCTCTCTTTAAGTACTTGGTGTTTTTTTTCCTGCGTGAACGTCTGAGTTCGAACCGTCACAGTGACACTTACTGGACTTGAAAACAGCAATTGCTATAATGCTATTATCTGCTGTGCCTCGGGTTATTAGTAAGCATACACTGACTGTCAACACTTTACTCTCACCTAACGAGACACACACACAAACACACACACACAAACACACACACACACACACGGCAGAAAAGCCTTCAGCATGCTAACAAAACACTCCGAAGAGAGGAGCTTTAAATGGAGCCCTCTGTGACATCAGAAGATAATAAAAATAGTTTCCTGTGGTTGGATGTCTTGGCGGTGCAGGCTGTAGCTGAGGGGCCTGTACCCTCTGAGTTCTGCGTCTCCTCTTATTGACGGCTGCCTTATGATAAAAGTCTTCAGCAGTGCCACTAATGCTAATGTCTAGCCGCTGGTACCGCAGCAGGAGGCAAAACTCAACGAAAAGTCACCCGTCTGCAAAAGTGAGCCGAGTCCCAGAGTCACGTACACTTCAAAAACATGAGAAATGAATCTAATTCAGCTTTATGAGGAGATCTCGGCGTATGTCAACAATAACACGGCATAGAACCAACATGGCTTCCATTGGTATTGTGTGTACTGCCCTTCGTTTGGGAAATGGTCAAAAATAAGGGTTTTGGGAGAGTTGTATACCTACCCCCCCCTCCCTCACTGACGACTTCATTGATGCACTTCACTTTCTTTTTTAATTTTATTTCTGCATTTCGCTGGCCTGACTTGGTTCGAGAGAAGCAGATGCTCATGGCACAGTTCCGTAATAAAGGACTCGGTTGGGCATACCCCACTGTGGGCTGGCACTTCTTTAGCTCAATATGCCGGGCACCGCGGCACGAGCCAATATGGGCGAAGAGTGGCCAGAGGCGCTCGATTCTTAAAAGATATGAGACAGACCCTCTGTGCAGCCATGTGCAATCGTTCCTGAAGAACATCAGGGCCATTTATTACTTAGACAGAATCCATCATCGTGTGCTTGAACGGACATGCCAAGATTTACTTACCTAAAGCTGGGGGACATACGGGTCTCGGTGGTCGATCATCAATCTGTGCTCTTAGAAGCTCGCGTGAGTTCGACTTCAGAAGTTGCACTTTGGCAGAAGTTAAGTGAGAACGAAAGTAGAACTAAAGTGGCTGTCAGTCGGCCGAAGCGTACGCCGATTCAGATGGTGATTAAGGTCCCGAACGCGAGGAATGGAATTGTCACTGTGAAGGACCCGGTGTGTGAGAGGATGGGGCAGAGTGCATCTGACTAAATTTTATCCTCTCCAATTCCCAGCTCACCCTCTCCAGCAGCCGTCACCCTCGGCTATTCATAAGGAGGTGTGTGGAACCTTCCCACCGTGCAATGCAGTTGTTTTGAACATCTAAGGGGTGCAGCAGGTAGCACACTACCACAGGAGACCCACGTTCACGTCTCAAGTGGAACCACCAACTCTTCTTGGCACTTCACGAGGTGGGAGGCCTGATCAGAGCACGGCTTCTGCAACAGTGACTCCTACTCTCGGTATACGGTGTATACGGAACTGTCTGCACAAGATCTGCGCTTTCTTTTTTCCCCTGACCAATATGGTGACCACGATAAAACATTTGCTCCAATTAAAGAGCAGAAACATAGAAACATTATATTTTATATTAAATATTTTATATTTTATTTTAATTTTCTTCATTGCCATTAGGGGGCCGCATGGTGGCTTAGTGGTTAGCATGTTCTCCTCTCAGCGCTGGGGATTCCCGGTTCCAATCAGGGTGGAGTTTCCATGTTCTCCCCGTGCCCGCGTGGGTTTCCTCCAGGTTCTCCGGTTACCTCCCACAGTCCAAATACATGGATCAAGTCAATTGAATTCTCTAAATTGCCCCATATAGAGTGTGTTTGGTGAGTGAGTGTGTGTCCAGCGATGGATTGGCGCCCTGTCCTGGGTCTATCTGCCCAGCGCCTGAAACGTTCTCCCCTGGACGGGCATGGGGAACTAATAGAGGATAAAGTGGAAGATAATGGATGGCTATATTATATTTACATTTGTATTATTGCTGATATATTAAATTTAATTAATTCATTCATTATCTTCCGCTTTTTCCTATGTTAGGGTTGCGGGGGGGGAGGGGTTCCCCATGCCCATCCAGGGGAGAACGTCTCGGGCGCTGGGCAGATACACCCAAGACAGGGCGCCAAACCATCGCTGGGCACACACTCACTCACACAGACACACTCTATATGGGGAAATTTTGAGAATTCAATTGACTTGATCCATGTGTTTGGACTGTGGGAGGAAACCGGAGAACCCGGAGGAAACCCACGCAGACACGGGGAGAACATGGAAACTCCACCCAGATGGGGATTCGAACCGGGAATCCCCAGCGCTGAGAGGAGAACGTACTAAACCACTAAGCCACCGTGCCGCCCTATATTTAATTTAATTTGTTAATTTAATTTAATAAAAAAAAAAAATTCTAACGTGATATTTAAAATTCTACATGTTATTATTTTATAAATTTTAAATACTTAGGGTAAAATGTGTCTGTGAAGCATAATTTCGCTGACATTGGATGCGCCACATGTTACGTAAATGACAATAAATTCTCCTTGAATCATCGAATCCTTGAATCCCGCCTCCCGCCTCCCGTCCCAAATTCACATCAAAGGCTGCAGACGATCTGAGTTGTAGGGCGGGCTCGGGGTGAAGCTCGGGGTAACTCTAATTTCAATTCCTCTGGGGTTTTTTTTTGTCAACATTTCTACAGATCTTTATTTCGCTGGCTGTGCGGGTGGTGCAGGTGCAGGTGGAGGTGGAGGTGCGGGTGGAGGTGTGGGGGGGTGGGGAACCCACTCGGCATTTTACTCTCTCATTACATTCCTTTCAAGCCATTTTCTACGGTCACTGTTGTTGCAAAGTGCTGCATCTGTGACAGGCTGTTAAACCAGCAGGTCAAAAATACCCTAATTGGTTTTTGCAAGCCGAGCGGGAGCGATAAAGCATCTGATCAGTGCTTTATTAACGACAGCCGTTAATGGGGACCAGAGGTCAGTGTATTGCTCTGTCGAAATAACAGTGAAAACGTGTAATGGCTCATGGCGCCGGTGCCTAATCGTGGGGGGGAAGGGTGGGGGTGTGTGGGGGGGGTTCTGCAGCAGATGAGAAAGCCTGTTCTTTGGCCTGATGTCATGCGGAAAGGAGACGCTATCGGTGAGGTTTTCGGGAGAGTGGCGAGGGCGAGTCTGAGCTCCTGAAGGGGACGGGCCGGCTGTAATTAAGCGAGCACGGCTAAGCTAATCACATTCGGAGACGATGTCGGCGAGGGTCGCGCGGAATGGCAGACGCCGTCCGAGGTGCGGGCGGGACGTCTGGAGGAGTCATTAACGGAGGAGGAGGAGGAGGAGGAGGAGGAGGAGGAGGTGACGTGGTGGCGGACGGACCAAGGGCGTCTTAACACCCGACCTTGGACCAGGCGTCTGATGTTCGGGCGGAAGGACGAGCGCGGAGGAATCGATTATTAAATTAGGGAGGGATTTATTTTCAAAAGCACTTATGCGAATTGGAAGACCGATGTTGTAGAAAAAAAAAAAAAAAAAAAAAAAAAAAAAAAAGTTTTTAGGGTGAAAGGGGTAAAGAAACCACTGTGGAGGCACCAACAGTTACATATGCCCACATCCGGGGGCCGATTCATTCATTCATTCATTATCTCCCGCTTTATCCTCTATTAGGGTCGCGTTCCCCATGCCCATCCAGGAGAGAACATCTCGGGCGCTGGGCAGATACACCCAGGACAGGGCGCCAATCCATCGCTGGGCACACACTCACTTAAGCATACACACTCTATATGGGGCAATTTTGAGAATTCAATTGACTTGATCCATGTTTTTGGACTGTGGGAGGAAACCGGAGAACCCGGAGGAAACCCACGCGGACACGGGGAGAACATGGAAACTCCACCCAGATGGGGATTCGAACCGGGAATCCCTAGCGCTGAGAGGAGAATGTGCTAAACCACTAAGCCACCATGCCGCCCAATCCGGGGGCCAATTATTATCTTAAATTCATCCCATTTGAAAGAGAGAACCTACCAAACCTACACAGAGGGAACCCAGGACCAGAAATCAAACCCTGAATCAGAAGCACCCTCTGTCTGCATCATTAAAGACGGCTTATCTGAGGACCGCTGGAGCGATGTGGCGGTTCCACACCTGCTTATTTGTCGCGATGGTTAATTTGACACCGAGCTCATTAGTTACAAATGGGTATTCGTCCAGCTGTTGCACGTTCCCACGTGTTAGGACTGCAACCGCACACCCAACGGGGCGAGGTCCGGGGGCAGACGGCGACCCTCCAATAATCCACATCATCAATACTATAATATATTTTGAGTATTTATACTAAATTATATTTTTTAATCTGTTTACACACGCGGCACGGTGGTTTAGTGGTTGGCATGTTCTCCTCTCAGCGCTAGGGATTCCCGGTTCGAATCCCCATCTGGGTGGAGTGTCCATGTTCTCCCCGTGTCTGCGTGGGTTTCCTCCGGGTTCTCTGGTTTCCTCCCACAGTCCAAAAACATGGATCAAGTCAATTGAATTCTCAAAAATTGCCCCATATAGAGTGTGTGCGTGTGAGTGAGTGTGTGCCCAGCGATAGATTGGCGCCCTGTCCTGGGTCTATCTGCCCAGAGCCCGAGACGTTCTCCCCTGGATGGGCATGGGGAACCCCACCACGACCCTAATAGAGGATAAAGCGGAAGATAATGAATGAATGAATGAATGAATGTTTACACACATCATGTAAATATTGTGGAATCAGCATAGAATTAGGGCTTCAGGTTGCCAGTTATACAAAAATTGCTCTTTTATTAAACACGCTCCAACAAATAACATGGAGAGAACTCGGTTTAAGTTCAGCACCCCCCCCCTCGGTTTAAGTTCACCCCCCCCACACACCTGAACGAGCAAACACACACACTCAGTACAAATGTACAACACTCCCTGCAACCGGCATTCCCCCAAAAATGAACGTGAACATTAATACAAACATAAAATATAGAACAAATATAACCCGGCTGCAAGGCATGCTGGGAAAGTGGTAATAATAATAATATTAATTGCTCGTAGTTATGGTAAACGTGCGCCAGTCAATTACATTGACCCGCCCACCTTTATAAGCAGTTTGAATGTAACGCACATTTAAATGAGACACGGGGGCGTGGCCGCACACCGGATTTGGGAAGAGAGAGAGAGAGAGAGAGAGAGATGGGGGAGAGCAGAGGTCACTCGCTCGGGAATAGAGATCCCAACACAAACGGCCGGCCGCCTCGATCTAAGGTTTAAGAATGGGTTTGTTTCACGCGATGTACGTCGTCGACAGATGGACGAGTCTTTAAAAAGCCCGATGATAACACCTTCTCGCCCCCCCCCCCCAATTCCTCCCCCTGACAGGTAATTGCTCTCTTCGTTCTGTCAGCCACCACTTCAGCTATCGTCATCTCCAGAGGCAGTCTGTTCTCTCGGCCCCGAGCCGAGGGCCACGCTCTAAATGGCAAGAGATGAGACGATCTGGGACGCTCGGGCCTCGTCCTCTATTTATAGAGTGTGCGGGTGGTGGAGATATGAGAGGGAGATAGAACACAGCGGCATCTTCAGCCAGGAAGGCTTCGGATGCGATTCATCTCGCTCTCCCGGTTCCTGGTTCCTCCAATCAATAAGCTCTCCGAGGGGGTACAGCCAAACCTGAGAACCCGAGCCACTCTGGGTGCGCTTCTTTGAAAGTTTGCTTTTGGCAACGAGACAAGGCGCTAGGTTAGGGCTCCCCGTGAGCTCCGCCTCCAAACACGTACAAGCTCTCCCGTCTGTTTGAGAATCCGATATCACGGAGCCCGAGGCTCAAACCGAACCGGAGTTTGCCGGATGATTACTTAACAGAACCGAGCCGGATCACTGCGCCCTCGCTCGCTCTCTGCGCTGGGCATGTTCTCCAGAGTTCTCCTCAACCCTGGGACAGAGGACAGACATGCACATGCGTCTCAGGGGAATGAGGTCTTACAGGTCTGATGCTTGAGCAGCAACAACACATTCAATTCGAATGAAAACACAAACTGTTCCACAGAATAGATCTGTGTATGTTCTAGATCTGTGGTAATGAGACAGAACAAGGAACCTGAATTTAATAAATAAAGCCTGTGTCCTGAGACTTTATGGTTTGTTTAAAATCACAACATTCACAACATTTAGGGAAGAAACACAGCAGAGAAATAAAGAAATAAATCTGTTTTTCAGAATCTAACGCAGTGTGCAGGTCAATCCACAGATTTCAGTCGGATTTAGGTCAGGGCTCTGACACGACTATTTACCTTCCTCTCTCGCTCGCTCTCTCTCTCTCTCTCTCTCTCTCTCTCTCTCCTCAAGGCTTAAGCCACGAACTTTTTTTCTTTTTTACGGAATCGCTGTGACTCTGGAAGATGGAGCATTTTCCCGTCTGCAGGTTTTGAACTAAAAAACGAATCGTTTAGCAGATCTGATTCAATCTGATTCAGTTCGTTAACTCATTATGTTCTCGTTTTACTTTGATGTCGAAAACTCTATTGTAAAATCTGAAGAAAAATCAAAATGAAGAACATGATGCAGTTTATTCTTTCTCTTCTGGCTGTTTCCATTAGGGGGCGCCGCTTCCTCCCATTATCCCTCACCACAATCATTAACCTCCTCTCTGGCCTGCCTCTCCTCCTCCTGCTCGGTGGTTCCATCCTCTCGTCATTTCTCTGTACTCGGTCCAAACCACCTGAATCTCCAAAAAAACTCAGTCCTAATCCTGTCCTTACACAGGGTCAGTACACAGGGTCAGTAAACAGGGTCAGTGCACAGAGTCAGAGCACAGGGTCAGAGCGCAGGGTCAGAGAACAGGGTCAGTGCACAGAGTCAGAGCACAGGGTCAGAGCGCAGGGTCAGAGAACAGGATCAGTCCACAGGGTCAGAGCGCAGGGTCAGAGCGCAGAGTCAGTACACAGGATCAGTGCACAGGGTCAGAGAACAGGGTCAGAGAACAGGGTCAGTCCACAGGGTCAGAGCACAGGGTCAGTGCACAGGGTCAGAGCACAGGGTCGGAGCACAGAGTCAGTACACAGGGTCAGTGCACAGGTTCAGAGCATAGAATCAGTGCACAGGTTCAGTACAAGGGTTCAGTGCACCGGGTCAGAGCACACGGTCAGTACACAGGGTCAGAGCACAGGGTCAGAGCACCGAGTCAGTGCACAGGGTCAGTACACAGGTTCAGTACACAGGGTCAGTGCACAGGGTCAGAGCACAGGGTCAGAGCACAGGGTCAGAACACAGGGTCAGAACACAGGTTCAGTGCACAGGGTCAGAGCACAGGGTCAGTACACTCGGTTCAAACCACCTGAATCCAGTCCCTCACTGCGTCTCATGGCCCGGCGCTGTCTTAATAACCTCGAGCTGTTCCTCTGGCGTGTTCTGCAGTCAGGACGGTGTGCAGAAGCTCGCAGAGCCGTTTCATGATGTTTGCAGCGCTGCGAGGTCTAATTGAGCCTGACGATGATGCAGAACGCTCAGAGCCACCTCTCACTGACCAACAAACCGCTGCGTCAGAAAGCCTTTTATATTCAGCGAGGCCAAAATACTGAAACACGCGTTTGGGTTTCTACAGCTTCCTTACGTTCGCACTTAAAGATCGGCCTCGGAGCCTCGGCGCGTCCCGGCAGGACCGCGGGCCGTTGCATGGGTCTCCTGGTTGGGACCTTGGGTCTCTCTGAACGGATTCTTCTCTCCAGCCGAACAGATGGGAATAATGAGCGTGTGAACGAGAACGAAACCCGCAACAAACAAACGAAGACAAACAACCCTCGAGCCGTAAAAAATAAAATAAAATACAAATCTTCAGCCAGGCAGAGTTCCCCACGATGATCCACGATGATCAGCGAGGACAAACATATGGATTAGCCCGCAGTGCGCCCGCCCGCCGCCCGCCCGCCGCCGAGCTCGGCATGTTTTATTCAGACTGCACATGCAAAGGATTTCAGATCAAGGCATCTACTTACAAAAAAAACTCCACTGGCATTATTGACCTCGGACGTCTTTGAAGTGCAAATGCAGGCGTTCGAGTCGGATGGGTCAGAGTGATGAGGTGAAATGGATGTGTTCAGACAGGGTCAGTTCCTCAATCCTGCAGTACCATCCCTGTCCTCTAGGTGATGAATTGATAATTACATGGGACACAGCTCTTAGGGGGTTGTATAACATCCTGAACTTAGACTAGGGGTGTCTTCAACTAAGGATTTTCATAGTCGAATCTGATTCGTCAGATTTTCCCTATAGTCGAATGATAGTCGAATCAGTTAAAATTTCACCACAAGATGGCGCTATAAGCGTGGTTTTTAAAAAATATATTTTTTTATATTTTACTTGTTTTTCTAACAAAAGAAAACCTTTTTTTTTTGTTTTTCTTTTTTTTTTTATTATTCTAGAAATTAGGATGATTTTATTTGACAAAAGGCTATATATATAACGAAAACAAAGACATTTCATGTAAAAACTAATGCTTAGCAGCAGCCATGGGCGCCCCCATGTGGTCAAAATGGTACATTCGACTATGAGGTTCATAGTCGACTACGGTTCTCCGAATCGAATCGTCGAATCAGCGAATATTGCAGCTCACCCCTAACTTAGACATGCGTTCTGGACAACCGTGCACTTCCTAAAAAGGTGAGAACAGTTTGGGGAAGGCCCTCTTTAATTACATGACATCACTTTGTAGATAGTTTTTTCTGAACTCGGTGGAAGAATCAGAACACAGAGCCATGAAACAGCCCCCTGGTGCTTGATCAAGAGTCCAACTTTGGTGAAGGTGGGGATCCAACCACGCCCAGTCCTGTTTCAGCATCTCTGCCCCCTACTGCCCCCTGCTGCACACAGCAAAGACCTGAAGACTGGGCTATCAGTCGGTGAGGCGTGAGTGTCTCAGTGTGATGGGATATAATGTGTATCTGGAGTATTGATCATGACTGACAGGCCGACTTTCAGCGATACATGTCCTTTAATGTGTTCTCTGTAATTGGTTTTCATGGTGAAGCTCACTCACCTTTTATTAAGGTGGAACTGCAAAGGAAACCGAACGTGGTTCTGCACAGTTCATAGATTTAACCTTGAAAACTGGGTTTCAGATTATCGTAAAATGAATTGCCACCTTTATTGCATAATAAATATGCGTATAGACATTTATCGGAGTTAAGGGAAACCTTTGCTCTGTGCTGAGAGAACGTGATTACTTTGCAGTAATTATACTATACTGCTTAATCCTGCTGTACCGGACTTTTTTCTAATTATCAATTTTAATGGCTCTATAAAAGAGAGAGAGCTGTCACACTGGATGTTGCCATGAGGGAGCAGTTTGGGACTCCATTTCCCTGCCTTCCTTTTTTCCAATTAGCCGACGTGAAGCAGTCTGGGGAATGTGGAACCGTCCCGACGCGCAGCCGGAACCTAAAGAACACAGACTGGACCGACCACGGAACAAAGCGTGTACAGTATATCAGAACGCATCTCCATCCCTCACCATGCAACTGAGAGAGAACAAAGAGAGATGGAGGGAAGATGGAGTAATGATTCATTGATTAAACTCCGGGCTTTTCCCCCATCGCTCTCCTGACAGTCCAACTTTTTTGTGAGATCAGTGGGAACTTGGATCTAGTTTATCTATGCAAGAAAGTGAGAGAGAGAGAGAGAGAGAGCCATGAACCCGTTTCTTATGGCGTGTTTTCATATTCATGAGGAGATAGGGACGGGTGGAGGTAAGACCACAGGCCCGCTGCCTCCGTCGGCGCTGGCTGCTCTGTACTCCACTTTTTCCCCTGACTTGCAGAAGCACTCTCTGGGCTCTGTTTAATAAATGATGCTTAATAACTCAAAGAGAATTTGCTCCGTAGGCTCAATGAGGGAAGACTTTGTAGCTGAGTTGCTCTGACCGCTAGCCTTAACATCAAGACTCTCACTACATCTGCTTTCTTCTGGAGCGAGTCAGAAATCCGGCGCTAACCGGCTGATAGAACGCATAATAATGTTCTCCAATAATACATAATGCAAACCTGCCAACACCACATCCAACAGCCAGGGGGCCTCGTCACCAAGATCAGATTTACTCCATTATAACCTTAATAATCCAGCACACACACACATACACACATACATACACACAAACACGCACACACACATACACACATACATACACACAAACAC
>JAFMOC010000590.1:0-22500 GCA_019802505.1 Corydoras sp. C115 | reverse complement strand
GTGTGTGAGTCTGTGTGTGTGTGTGTGTGTGTGTGTGTGTGTAATTGTGTGTGTGTGTGTGTGAGTAAGTGTGTGAGTCTGTGTGTGTGTGTGTGAGTCTGTGTGTGTGTGTGTGTGATTGTGTGTGTGTGTGAGAGTGTGATTGTGTGTGTGTGTGAGAGTGTGTGAGTGTGTGTGAGTGTGTGTGTGTGTGTAAGTGTGAGTGTGTGTGTGTGTGTGTGTGTGTGTGTGTGTGTGTGTGTGTGTGTGTGTGTGAGTAAGTTGAGAATGTATGATTGTATATAAATGAGAACGCTGGCGTTTGAGTCGAAGCACAACCTCAAACTCAACCTCGTTCTCAGCTGTTGATGTGAAGTGACAGAGGGAGCAGCGAGGACGGCGTCACGCCACCTGCAGGCAAATCCGGGCGTAGAGGAAGGACATGTGTAGGACAATGAGCAGTGTGTGTCACACTCACATTCGGTCTGTGGGTTTATTTTATAAAGCCTCTTCAGCTCTAATGCCCCCCAACCCCCCACCCCCCTCACTCTCTCTCTCTCTCTCTCTCTCTCTGTCTGTATCTCTGGTTTTACCTTCATCCCTCCTCCTCCTCCTCCTCCTCCTCCTCCTCCTCCTCCTCCTCCTCTCCACCACTCGCGCTCTGTGTCACGGCATTTGTTTTTGTTTGCTGAGTGCTTGATGGAAATGAGAAGTTTGTTTGTTAAATCTGAGCCTCTCTGCTTTGAAACTCTGATGGTCGACAGGATTATTGTTGGTTTTAGAAAATGACACAGTAAACTGATACTCTGTAGAACCTTTAGAACCCCGAATGTCCATCAAACATGGTGTTTATTAAAATAACAACAACACAAAATAAAACCGAGCATTTTAGGTCTATAGACGTGACCCCAGGCGCTGGGTTTGATTTATTTGTTGTTATTTTAATGAAGCATGTTTGATGGAGGGGACACGGTGGCTTAGTGTTTAACATGTTCTCCTCTCAGCACTAGGGATTCCCGGTTCGAATCCCCATCTGGGTGGAGTTTCCATGTCCTCCCCATGTCCGCGTGGGTTTCCTCTGGGTTCTCCGGTTTCCTCCCACAGTCCAAAAACATGGATCAAGTCAATTGGTTTCTCTAAATTGACCACATACAGAGTGTCTGTGTGAGTGAGTGTGTGCCCAGCGATGGATTGGCGTCCTGTCCTGGGTGTATCTGCCCAGCGCCCGAGACGTTCTCCCCTGGATGGGCATGGGGAACCCTGTGTTGGAGCCTATCCCGGGACTCACTGAGAGAAAAACAGCTAAACACTGAACACATCCACCAGCTCTACATCACAACCCCAAAACCCACCTTTCAAAAGTGAGATGTGATTTACTCTCAAACCACCCCTCAGTGCAGTTGGGGGGTTGGGGGGGGGGTAATTGTGTAGGATTGTGGCCCCCTCTCTGCTGGATGAAGGTTTAACTCCAGGCTACAGAATTAAAAGCATCCCTGTGTGGATGAGGATTACTGAGGATCTCCATGTCCTGCTGCAGGCCATAACCATCACCTGCACGCCACCCGGTTCTCTCAGTTCACTCAGAGCGGGGTGGAGGAGAGAACCGTTGGAGAGCTGGAGAGCTGGAGAGCTGGAGAACGTAATGAAAAGCAAAAGCAGCAACTAGAAAGAGAGAGAGAGAGAGAGAGAGAGAGAGAGAGACGCAAACCGAAAAAACACAACAACTAAAGAGTCTGTTTCTAAAGCACATTTATGAAAGATGTACTCTGGCGCCCGTGGCTGTATTTACTGAGTTCTCTGAGTTTCTGGAAGAGTCTGACTGAACAGAGTGCTCCATTAGGAACACCTACCTCAAAGTGCACCCCAGCATCTTTCATGTTCTTGGCCCGAATGCACAAAACCCAGGTTCTACCCCCAGTGTGTCTCGACTGGAGCTGCTTTTACTTTGTTCCTCTGAACCACCGTAAACAATGGACGTGTCACTTCAGATGACGGAGAACCAACAGAACGTGTACAGACATTATGATTCACTCTGAAAATGGAAGAAATAAAGTCGGACTGATGGAACGAGATGGAATTCAAAAACAGAACGTCACCGGGACGGAGGGTCCACGCAAAATCAATTCAATCTGATCGATAATCAAGAGTTTGAATAATTAGATCCTCTTAATCACTATCTCCTTAATCTTCCACTTATTACTATGTTTGGGTCATTGGGTCATGGGTTTGGGTCATGCCATTACAGGATAAAACGTTTCGGGAACACAGAAACAGGACAGGGTGCCAAGCCATCACCGGACACACAATCACACACTCACTCACTCTCACACACACACACACACACACACTATATAGGGGCAATTTAGAGCAGCCAATTCACCTTGAATCCATGTTTTTGGACTGTGGGAGGAAATTGGAGAACAGTGTGTATATATATATATATATATACATATATATATATATATATATATATATATATATATATATATATATATATATATATATATAATGTATATATATTTGATTTCATTCATTCATTCATTATCTTCCGCTTTACCCTATATTATGGTCGCGGGGGGGGGGGTTCCCCATGCCCATCCAGGGGAGAACGTCTCGGGCGCTGGGCAGATACACCCCGGACAGGACGCCAATCTATCACTGAGCACACACTCACTCAAACAGACACACTCTATATGGGGCAATTTGGAGAACTCAATTGTCTTGATCCATGTTTTTGGACTGTGGGAGGAAACCGGAGAACCCGGAGGAAACCCACGCGGACACGGGGAGGACATGGAAACTCCACCCAGATGGGGATTCGAACCGGGAATCTCTAGCGCTGAGAGGAGAACATGCCAACCACTAAGCCACCGTGCAGCCCTATATTTGATTTAATGATCATATTTATTTGTTTTAATTTAATAATCAGGACTTTATAATAAAGACGGCGGGATGAGGAACAGATGGAGGGTGAGGGGTTAAAACTGAGGCATGGAGAGTTCAGTGAGATGCATCAGCTCCTGTATTTTGGACATTTAACAATAAACCCTGTACAAACGATGATCTCTAATTAAAACACTTTTTTAATAAATGAAGAAACTCTGGGCCCCGTGTCCGCGTGGGTTTCCTCCGGGTCCTCCGGTTTCCTCCCACAGTCCGAAAACATGGATCAAGTCAATTGAATTCTCAAAATTGCCCCATATAGAGTGTGTCTGTGTGAGTGAGTGTGTGTCCAGTGATGGATTGGCGCCCTGTCCTGGGTCTATCTGCCCAGCGCCCGAGACGTTCTCCCCTGGATGGACATGGGGAACCCCACCGCGACCCTACTAGAGGATAAAGCGGAAGATAATGAATGAATGAAAGAAACTCAGTATTTTGTTTCTGTTGATGTGACGCGAGAACCAGAGAAGCAGATGAGAATGCTGGGTTCTGAGGCGAGATCCTCTCACCTGTCTGTCAGCACGTTAAACCTCGCAGAGCGAAAAAAAAACAAAGTCTTTATACATCAAACCGCGGCGTTGCATCGAGCTCCAGCTGGATAATCTCTGTAATCTCAGGACTAGAACAGAGAACATCCCACCGCTAAGTCATCTGCAGGGAGAGGAAGACGGAGTAAAGCCTCACTTATCCAGACCAGAACTGTGGGGAAGAACAAATTAAGAAGCCTCGACTCATTAGTGTGTCATTAATTTGACGTGCGCCCTCCAATAATCCCCAAACTCTGGTGTGCCGGTTAATTACCCCACTGCCAGCAGCTCTGCCCCACGCTGCCTTTTTGTTTTCCCATTACTGCGCCGTCAGTGAATGTGCGAACAGCTACAACCCGAACTGAACCGCCGGACCCCGGCGCTCATTACCCAGCAGCCTCGGTGACGGGCGCCGGCGCACCACCACGTTCGCTCCTCCGAAAGCAGGAATAAAACCCAGCCAGACTCGGCTTCTCAATGGGGGCGCGTTGCCTAATTTATATGGGGGCCTCGTCCACCATAGCCAGTATTCAACATTCATGAAGGGCCCGACGTCAAGATCAGACCCCTGTCTGATTCAGCTCGTATTCTGAGTTCTCGTTTGCATGATCTCCCTCTCTCTCTTCCTCTGGCGGGATCAGAACCGGAGACGTTCCGTTAGCTTGGGATAGATTTTTTTAATTTTTCGCTGCTAAAGATGATGAGATACTGGGATAGGCTCCAAACTCAGCTGTAGGTGAGCTGCCTTCTCACAGGCATGGCTGATTGACATGAATTATAACATCCATCCATCCATCCATCCATTATCTTCCGCTTTATCCTCTATTAGGGTCGCGGGGGGGGGTTCCCCATGCCCATCCAGGGGAGAACATCTCGGGCGCTGGGCAGATACACCCAGGACAGGGCGCCAATCCATCGCTGGGCACACACTCACTCACACACATACACACTCTATATGGGGCAATTTTTGAGAATTCAATTGACATTATCCATGTTTTTGGACTGTGGGAGGAAACCGGAGAACCCGAAGGAAACCCACGCGGACACGGGGAGAACATGGAAACTCCACCCAGATGGGAATTCAAACCGGGAATCCCTATTGCTGAGAGGAGAACATGCATTATGACATCATAAGTGATATATAAGACCACCCAGATGAACCCATGAACCCCCAACATTCGTCCTGTGGGGCTGGAGGGCTAAAGACCGTATGAGCTGCGTCTGAACGCCCGACTCGTTTCCTCAGAACTGACCGCAGAACCACCGCAGAACCACGCCCACGCTGCTGGAGATTCATCACGGACTCGGTATTCTTAAATATTCATAAGTATCTTTCGGTTTCTGAAGTCGGGACCCACTTCTAATAGCGTGATTCCGTCCCTTTGATCCGCGAGGCCCTCTGCGGCGGGCGGGCGGGCTGGCGGGCGGGATGTGAGACATGTGAGACATTCATAGGGTCAGCACATTTGTGTAGCGAGTGCTGCTAAGGAGCCAGTTATCTTCTCCAATGGCCTCGTTTAATGACCAGCAGCTGTCGAATCCGGAATCCAATCCGGTCCCCACGGAGACGGACGAGCCGCCTGTAAATGCTCCGGTCCCAGCGTCCCGCTCGGCGGCTCGCGTCCAGGTGGAAAAAAAAACCAACGACAACAACAACGACAACAACATACAAACACAATAAAGCTGCATAACAAGGCCGCTTCTCCATCACATCAAGAACATCCACCTGAATAAACATGCACCTGCGGCGGGAGTCCCTGCAATCAACACACGCACTCGGCTCCTCGGCGGAACATCAATCAAACCCGGGGCTGCCCGCCCGCCCGCCCGCATCCCGCCACGCGGCCCGTCTGACAAACGAGCCGGGTTCGAGGAGGGAGAGGAACTCTGAGGATGAAGAATCCAAAACCCAAAGGAGGCAGGGCGCTGAGGAAAGGTGGGTACCCCCCCCAACCCAACCTCATCCACCCTCATCCACCCTCATCCACCCTCATCCACCCTCATCCACCCTCACCTCAGCGGCAGTCTGACCTTCACGCTCCGTTAAAGCTTTTTAATTTTTTTCTCTGTGGTTGAAATAAATTCACTTCTTTATATTAGCGAAAGAGCTCGGGTTTTAGGAGGAAAACATTCATTCATTCATCCATTACCTTCTGCTTTATCCTCTATTAGTGTCGAGGGGGGAGGGGGGGGGGTTCCCCATGCCCATCCAGGGGAGAACGTTTCGGGCGCTGGGCCGATACACCCAGGACAGGGTGCCAATCGATCGCTGGGCAAGGAGGAAAAAATCTCGTAGGAAATATTTAAAAGGTCCAGACCACAAGGGGATGTGGGTTCCTGCTGGAACTATACGTGTGCACCGATCTGATGCTTGGTATCGGTACCGATCCGATACATCACGATCCAAATGAGTCAAATCTCATGACTAAGTTACGACGTGGACTTCATTTCTCAAACTAAACTAATGTAGTATTGCACTGCGGGGACCCTATAGGGATGACACCCCATCACTTTACACCTTCAGCGTAACGTTCCAACCACTGAGCCACCGTTCTGAACTTTAATATATTTATACAAAAGAACATTTTAAGGTCAGGCACCGATGTTGGAACAGACCTGGCTTACAATCTCAGTTCTCATTCATACCAAAGGCCAAGACTCTGTCCCGTTCCTCCACACCGACCCCAGCCAGCCACGCCTTCATGGGAGTCGCTTTGTGCTCTGATCATTTGTACAGAAAAAGGGCCTTCCCCAAAATGTTGTGTGACATTTGAAGCATACAGTTCTCCTAAATGTATGAATAAATATTACACGGACTGGATCGATAGAGAAAGCGTCGATATCCGTTACACAGTGTGGTATCAGTATCGTATCGAACGTCTGAAAAGGTATCGAGTCGTCTTTAACGAACTGTGCGCATCAAACACCGAGATTAAAAAAAACTAAACTAAATAGATTCAATTAAATTAGAGGGGCGGCACGGCGGCTTAGTGGTTAGCACGTTCGCCTCTCAGCACTAGGGATTCCCGGTTCGAATCCCCATCTGGGTGGAGTTTCCATGTTCTCCCCGTGTCCGCGTGGGTTTCCTCCGGGTTCTCCGGTTTCCTCCCACAGTCCAAAAACATGGATCAAGTCAATTGAATTCTCAAAAATTGCCCCGTATACAGTGTGTCTGTGTGAGTGAGTGAGTGTGTGCCCAGCGATGGATTGACGCCCTGTCCTGGGTCTATCTGCCCAGCACCCGAGACGTTCTCCCCTGGATGGGCATGGGGAACCCCACCACGACCCTAATAGAGGATAAAGCGGGGGATAATGAATGAATAATGAACACGGCAGCTGCCAAAAGTCACTGTACTGTAGGATTATTATTATTATTATTATTATTATTATTATATTATTATTATCATCAGACATTAGTCACTCATTAGGCATCATCCCCGTCTCCCTCTGCCTTCGACTCGTCATGTCTGTTTCTGTGTTTGATAACGCCGCCCTGGACGCCGCTCTGCAGAATGCTTCTTAATGTGTCTCTGGTTGTGAAGTGTGTGTACTTGAGCTTATGTCTGTGTTTATGGTGAGGTGCGTGGACGTGCAGGGGTTACAGAGACCTGATAATGACCGCGCTGCTGGGCATGTTTGTGCTATCCCAGCATGCCTTGTTATTCCTGCCTGTCCACACTACCACTCCATCATTACTGAAAGAGACGGACTGAGAGAGAGAGAGAGAGAGAGAGAGAGAGAGAGACGGCTTCTGTTATCTCAGCTTGCTGAACCTGACAACTAAAGTGCTCGTGTGCAGAAGGAGGATAAAAAGGATATGGCTGCCCTGCACCAGTATTCTTATTTCTCTCTCTCTCTCTCTCTCTCTCGCTCGCTCTCTCGCTCGCTCTTCATCATCTTCCTCTCTGAGCCTTGACGGCGAGATGGCCTCGCTTCTGCTCTTTACACCTCATTGTTGCTGTTTTGTTTAGTTTTTTTGTTTTTTTTTGAATGTCCTGCTTGTTTTGAGAGGAACTCACATTGCACTAAAACTCTGAAGTGGTGAGAACCCTGGTTAAAGGTCAGAGGATTAAGTGCTGCGGCCGTGCGACTCTAAACTCCGAAGCCTCGTTTCTTTGCAGGTTCATGGCGTCCACTCAAAGGTCAGTGCGCCTCAAATAAAAAGGCTTTGTTTCCGGACAAAGTGAGTTTCCCACTTCAGACAAAGTGCATTTCATGAACACAACTTCTACATTTAAATCATTTAGAGGAGAAGAAGCTGTGAGGTCAGACAGCGATGCATGTAGGACCAGGGTTCCGTGTGGAGCAGTCTAACTCTCACCCCACTGTGATCTTAAAGGACTTTACTTCATGCACTGGGGCAAATTTCCTTCTGGAGCACAAGAGGGGTGTGTGTGTGTTGGGGGTTACCAAACTGCCCCCACATAATTGGAAGCATTGTTTATGTCTGTGGTGATGGGACTGAATGGAATCTGTGAGTGTGGTAGCTTAGTGATCAGGGTCTGAGGGTTCAACGCTGACTCCACCAAAGTTGCCAGTGTGGGTCTTTAAGTGAAGCTCTTAACCCTGATTGCCCCAGGGGCATGTAACATCGATTCAGGATAAATGTCACTGTGGAAAAGGCATTTGTAAAATTACATCATGTAAAAATGACATCCTAAAAAGATGCCACATGGAAATGACATCATGTGAAAATGACATCATGAAAAGATGACATCATGAAAAGATGACATCATGTGAAAATGACATCATGCAAATGAAACATCTGGATGATTTAAGCAGAGTTCAAACTGGATGTGTGTCTCTGCAGTCACATGGTCACTATTTCTAAGACTGTTATGTTAAAATACCAATTTTTTTAGGGAACGTTCAGCCTTTTCATCAGTACATTATGAGTCTGTATATGAATCTTAATGAATAAAGTTAATTACAGTGAATTAATGAATGATCTGCAGAAACACATTCTGCTGGCAACAAAAACCACACGCCGTAAACCCCGAAAACAAGGAGAACATGCTGGAGAACGTTGGACACCTTCAACATCATCAACACCAGCAGCTGCAGCTGGGAGAGGGAGGTGCGAATGAGAGGACACATGATCTGTGCATTCTCACGGCGTGGAGACGGAGAGGTTCTCACGGCGTGGAGACAGAGACGTTCTCACGGCGTGGAGACGGAGACGTTCTCACGGCGTGGAGACGGGTGTTAGGACCGTTTTCAGTTCAGTCGGTGAAAACAAACCTTTTCCGTTTGGCCGGTGGCTGAGCTCAGATCCGTGGAGCGGCGGAGGTGGAAGAGATTACAGAACTAATCTACAGCTGAAGTCCTCGCCGTCTCAGAGCAGCGAAAAGAAATCAGGTTCAGAAAACAGCGCGGCGGCGCCTCAGTAACGGGGGGCTAATCTGAAACGCAAACAGCCCGGACCTCCGGCTTCATTTCATCTGTGTTCTTTCATCCGGTCACCGGGAGGCGACGGAGGACCAGACGGACACGCAGGACGCCGGCCACACCGGCGGCTAATTTACAGATCTGTGTGAGAATGTGAGTTCAGAATCCCACGGATTCACGTAACTCACGAGGGGAGTCGACTCACCGAATCTCTACTGCCCCCCGGGGGTGAGAAAGTGTGTGGATGTGCAAGGCCTTGTTGTGAGAATGCTGCTGCTTTAAAGTATAAACTCAGAACTGACACAGAGGTGGATGAGCGCGAGTTCTGAGATCAGCGCTGTAGAAGTATGGTGTGTGTGTGTGTGTGTGTGTGTGTGTGTGTGTGTGTGTTTGCACTTTATTCATGTCTAAAATAAGCCGCCTGACTGAAGCCCTCCACCTGATTTTCATCTCCCGGCTGATTGCAGAGTTCAATAGCACAATAACATGAAATTACTTATCGACTCCGACGAGGAAACGTATTTTTAACGTCGATGGCTAATTCCCTCACGACCACCTGAAGAGGAAGGACGGTTCATCTAGTATGAACATATAAGAAGAACGAAAAACAAATCTCAGTACGCATCCAGCCATTTGCATCCATAGAACCTACACCATGTCGGAGCACCATGCTGTTCCAACCTGCAGGTTCCTACACTGATGGACGAGAACCTCCATTAGGAGTAAAAACACCACGAAACACCACCACCACCACCACCACCCAGCACCACCACCACCCAGCACCACCACCACCCAGCACCACCACCACCCAGCACCACACGTCCACAAACATCTGCATCCAACACCTCTGATCTCACATGAGATACCATGATTATTCCAGACGCAGGTTCTCAGCAGAAACAAAGAGACTTCCTGTCCGACCACCAACGTTCCACCGAGGGTTAAATACATGCCAACAACCCCGCTACAACCCCGCTGCACCCCCCCTTCCCAATTCCATTAGAATGCACTTATAAAGTCGCATGATTCTTTATTCTTGTCAAGTTTTTGAAATAAATAAAGCATAGGCAGGTGGCTTAGTGGTTTAGCATGTTCTCCTCTCAGCACTAGGGATTCCCGGTTCGAATCCCCACCTGGGTGGAGTTTCCATGTTCTACCCGTGTCCGCGTGGGTTTCCTCCGGGTTCTCCGGTTTCCTCCCACAGTCCAAAAACATGGATCAAGTGAATTGAGTTCTCCAAATTGCCCCATATAGAGTGTGTGTGTGTGAGTGAGTGTGTGCCCGGTGATAGATTGCCCCCCTGTCCTGGATGTACCTGCCCGAAATGTTCTCCCCTGGATGGGCATGGGGATGAACATGAATAGAGATGGGGCATCCCTAATATAGGATGAAGATAATGGATGAATGAATAAAGCATAGACAAATAGACATGAGGAGAACATGCCAACTGCATGCAGTACACCGTGTCTGGGAATGAAACCCAGGAAGCTGATGCTGTGCAGAGCGCTCGCCGCACCAGCGAATGAATGAATGTTAGAATTTTCAATCAGCAGCGCGTCCTGAGATCATGTTTTTAAATAGAGCAGCTTTATGAGCAGAATAAAGAGGTTGCTGATGAATCTGATGGTAACCTTCCCCCCGGTGTCTGAACACGCCAACCACGCGTTACGTGATGTAAAGCAGGAATGTCTTTAATTGTCGCATCGGAATAAAAGACATTCCTGTCATCAGGAACATCGGTGCTGGAGACGCAGCCACGCAATAAAGCGCCGCCATGCAATTAAAAAAGGTACAAACGAGAACAAAACGCGGCATCGTCCACACGGCGAGCAGAACCGTCAGCGTGGGGCGCAACCGTTCAGCGGGTGCAGCATGAGGACCGTGTTTACAACCTTCACCTTACAGTCATCTGAAACGTTCTGTTTCATACAGCACACAGATCAATAATATTCATTCATTCATTATCTCCCGCTTTATCCTCTATTAGGGTCGTGGTGGGGTTCCCCATGCCCATCCAGGGGAGAACGTCTCGGCCGCTGGGCAGATACACCCAGGACAGGGCGCCAATCCATCGCTGGGCACACACTCACACACTCTATATGGGGCAATTTAGAGAACTCAATTAACTTGATCCATGTTTTTGGACTGTGGAAGGAAACCGGAGAACCCGGAGGAAACCCACGCAGACACGGGGAGAACATGGAGACTCCACCCAGATGGGGATTCGAACCGGGAATCCCCAGCGCTGAGAGGAGAACGTGCTAAACCACTAAACCACCGTGCCGCCGAGATCAATAATAACAATAATAATAATACTGACGTGGCACGGTGGTTTAGTGGTTAGCATGTTCTCCTCTCAGCACTAGGGATTCCCGGTTTAAATCCCCATCTGGGTGGAGTTTCCATGTTCTCCCCGTGTCTGCGTGGGTTTCCTCCGGGTTCTCCAGTTTCCTCCCACAGTCCAAAAACATGGATCAAGTCAATTGAGTTCTCCAAATTGCCCCATATAGAGTGTGTCTGTGTGAGTGAGTGTGTGCCCAGCGCCCTGTCCTGGGTCTATCTGCCCAGCACCCAAAACGTTCTCCCCTGGATGGGCATGGGGAACCCCCCCACCCCCTGGATCGAATGGATGGAAGGATGGATAATAATAATAATAATAATAATACATTTTATTTATGGGCAGCATAACTAAAATGCCAATCTATAATGATGACCCAGTGATTAGCATGTTCTCCTCTCAGTGCTGGGGATCAGGGTTCGAATCCAAATCTGTGGAGTTTTCATGTTCTCCCTGGGTTCCTCCCACAGTCCAAAAACATGAATTCAAGGTAAACTGAATGCTTGCCCCATATAGAGTGTGTCTGTGTGTGTGAGTGTGTCCAGTGGGGCTTTCTGCCCAGCGTCCGAAACGTTCTCCCCTGAAAACGTCCAAGCGCGACCCAAGCACAGCACTGAGTGAAAGATAAAGAGATGAATGAATGAATTTTATTTAAAATGCACGTTGCACTTCAAAGACATCGTAAAGTGTATCACGGTCTCATAACGACCACCTCCCGCCTGCAACGTTCCTCCCAATCCAATAAGCGAGAACCCAGAACACGCAGGAGCACACAGGTGGCTCGGGGCGTGGTCATGGCAGCAGGAGCTCTGGCAGGAAGCACTGCAGCCGGCACTTACACCAGCAGCTGGGTTCGCCCAACGCCACGATTACAGGAATTACACGAAATAATGAAGAGATCTGCTGGCAGCCCCGCGGCGCGAGCCCGAGCCCTTTGAGGCAGATGCAGAACGAGGTACGACGTTTGAGGAAACCAATAATCCCAGGACATTTTTACTCTGCTATGAACCCCGGCGGTCACAGTTAGGAAAACAGGGGTCATTTTAAAGGGGTAGTTCATTCAGTGGCGTTCAGAACATCAACACGTTTGAATATGTTGGAGTTTATATACCAACTGAATGGAACAGCTGATCTCAGTGTTTAGTCCAAATGATGTACTATAGATCTGTTCCGTGTGTATTTTGCATGTTCTCCATCTGTGTCCCACATATACAAATAATTCATTCATTCATTAACTGACTGGGGGAGGGTTGGGGGGGCACGTTTCGGGCGCTGGGGAGATACACCCCGGACAGGATGTCTATCTATCGCTGGGGACACACTCACTCAAACACACAAACAGACACATTCTATATGGGGCAATTTAGAGCGTTTAATTTTCCTTAAATCCATGTTTTTGTACAGTGGGAGGAAACCGGAGAACCCGGATGGAGAACATGCAAACTCCACCCAGATTGGGATTCGAACCTGGAATCCCCAGTGCCGAGAGGAGAACATGCCAACCACCCAATATACAAAGAAATAAAATTTACATACTGATCCTCAGGTACGCCTTAAACTAATCCGGTGTCTGTCCTGCAGTAGCCTGGTGTCCCGTCATGGGACTTTTCATACGTTTTGTCCCCCAAACACCTGCAGGATGTGCTCCTGTACCCCCCCCCCACCCCCCACCCCCAAAAAATAAATCATTGAAACATTACGTATGCTCATGTGTCTGTGGTTTTTAAAAACATGTCACAGAGTCTCTTAAAACCCGTGAATTGTGATGGTTTCCCGTATCGGCGGCTGCAGCCATCTGGACTGACACATGGGGACAGCGAGCAGACGAGGGACAGCGCCTCATCCGTGTGAGCAAACGAGGCTCGCTGCGGAGGTTTGGCACGGACCCCGGCTCCGTCTTTATCGTGTCATTACGAACGGCGCCATCACACCAGCCGCACCTCGCTCCCCGGATCCCTCAGTCCTATCCCCGCATTACGGTCCAGGAGGGATAGGTGAGCGCTCTCGTTGTGCTTCCTCTAATGCGCCTCTCTCATTAGACTCCAGCCAAATGACTTTTTAATGAACTCCAAACGACTTCCTCACGCGGAGGTCATTACGCCTCGGACTTTTTATTTATTAATATTTTTTTTTACGGGGTGAGAGATCATGTGAAACGCTCCCTGACGACGAGGCGACCTCCGATTCCTTTCTCGGCTGTTTTTTTTTTTTCTGTCTCAGCGCTTCATATCAGCCGCGATGCCGTCTCCACCTCCCGAAGAGATCATCTGGGTTAGTGCAGTTAGTGAATAACTCAGGGCTCAGCCGAGTAAACAGAGCCGGCTATTAGAGGAAGCAGAGCTGCACTTTGCTTTGCTGATGGAGAACCGGTTCCGCCGCCGTCGGCTCGCTGAGAGGAAGCCCAAAAGTCCTAACAGCGTGTAGAGATGTGGGCGCAGATTACACAAATCTCCAGACAGAATCGCAGCATCGTCAACGCCGTTTTATTTAATAGTCACATGTCCATAAAAGGGGGCACGGTGGCTTAGTGGTTGGCATGTTCTCCTCTCAGAACTAGGGATTCCCGGTTCCAATCCCAATCTGGGTGGAGTTTCCATGTCCTCCCCGTGTCCGAGTGGGAGTTCTCCGGTTTCCTCCCACATTCCAAAGACATAGCTCAAGGTCAATTGAATTCTCCAAATTGCCCCATATAGAGTGTGTCTGTGTGAGTGAGTGTGTGCCCAGCGATAGATTGCCCCCATGTCCTGGGTGTATCTGCCCAGCACCCGAAACTTTCTCCCCTGGATGGACATGGGGAACCCCCCCTGATATAGGATGAAGCGGAAGATATGTAATGGATGAATAAATGAATGTCCATAAAAGGCGGCACGGTGGCTTAGTGGTTGGCATGTTCTTCTCTCAGAATTAGGGATTCCCGTTTCAAATCCCCATCTGGGTGGAGTTTTCATGTCCTCCCCGTGTCCGCGTGGGTTTCCTCCGGGTTCTCTGGTTTCCTCCCACAGTCCAAAAACATGGATCAAGTCAATTGAGTTCTCTAAATTGCCCCATATAGAGTGTGTCTGTGTGAGTGAGTGTGTGTCCAGTAATAGATTGCCCCCCTGTCCTGGGTGTATCTGCCCAGCGCCTGAGACGTTCTCCCCTGGATGGGCATGGGGAACCCCCCCCCCCCCCCGCAACCCTGATATAGGATGAAGCGGAAGATAATGGATGAATGAATGAATATCCATAAAAGGCGGCACGGTGGCTTAGTGGTTGGCATGTTCTCCTCTCAGCACTAGTTCAAATCCCAATCTGGGTTTCCATGTCCTCCCCGTGTCCGAGTGGGGGTTCTCTGGTTTCCTCCCACATTCCAATGACATGGCTCAAGGTCAATTGAATGCTCCAAATTGTCCCATATAGAGTGTGTCTGTGTGAGTGAGTGTGTATCCAGTGATAGATTGCCCCCCTGTCCTGGGTGTATCCGCCCAGTGCCCTAAACATTCTCCCCTGGATGGGCATGGGGAACCCCCTCCACCCCCGTGACCCTAATAGAGGATCAGTGGAAGCTAATGGACAGATGGATGTCCATAAAAGTCCCTGGATGACATCCGTTTGATTAAGACGTCATGTGTCTCCATGTCCCCGCCGCCCGTCAGTCCCTCTTTAGCAGCTGATTGTCCCGTATTGCTCGTCGGGAACCTTTTCCGGAGCTATCGCTAAACATATTGTGGCTCTTCACGTAATTAGGCAGGAGGGATTTCATTAAAACCACAGGAGACGAGCTTCCTCGCGTCCTCCACCCGCCGCTCGGTGCCATCCGCTGCACACACTCTCCCAGGAGGCGCCGGGCTCATCTCCCGCTCGCGTTTCCCCGACGCTAAGCTAATCATTCTGACACATGAAACAATGGGAGGCTGTTAGAGAGAGCCTGATGTAAGCGGAGGTGTTTCCTTATGTGTTTAGAACCCGTTCTTCATTCATTCACCTCTGTGGGGGGCGGGGGGGCAACAGGGGCCGGAATATGAGGAGATTCTATCGGAGGGCCAATTATTTAATCTTCCCACACTCGTCGGAGGCTCCTGTCAGAGGGACGGGGCCGTTTTGGGGGGGTGACAGACGGCGGAGGCGAGGGTCGAACCCGGGTCGATGAGGCAGCTCGGGGTTGGCGTCGAGTTTCCGGTGAGTTTGCACCGAACCGGAGAAGTCTGTTTACTTTAGATCTGTCATGTCGCTTAGCGACGGACTGGCGGGACACACTGTGATGTCACAAGTCCTGCCAGAGAGGAAACGTCTCACAGGTCTGATAAGACATACAAAAAGAGATGCATCGGAACACCGAGCATCAGTGTAATCATAGACGTGGGTATGATGTGGGCATTTGGTGATTACTGAAGGAGGCGGAGCATCAGCCAGTGGTAACAGATAGACACACACACACACACACACACACACACACACACACACACACACACACACACACACACTCCTAAATGCACTCACTCACGCCCTCACAACCTTGTGGTCCCGGGGCCGAGTGACAGCTGGGTTTGCTGTAAGTGGACGAGCAGCTAATGAAGCAAATCCAGTCCTTGACAATTTGCATCTGCTGTCAGTCTGTAAAATGATCCACATCACTCTCACACACACACACACACACACACACACACACACACACACACACACACACACACACACACACAGCACCACCAACGGGCACCAGGATGTCCATTCAAACCTGTCTCTGGGGTCTCAGTGTGTTCCTGATCCATCCATCCATCCTCCAATTAATCATATACTGGGGGGGGGTTCCCCATGTCCATCCAGAGGAGAACGTTGGGCAGATACACCCAGGACAGTGTGCCAATCCATCACTGGGCACACACACACACACTCAAACAGACACACACACACACTATATAGGGGCAATTTAGATTATCCAATTCATCTTACGTGCATATATATGGACTGAGGGAGGAAACCTGAGAACCTGGAAGGAACCCATGGGGAGAACATAGAAACCTAGTTCGGGATTCGAACCTGGAACCTCAACGCTGAGAACATGCTAACCACTAAACCACCGTGTCGCACCACACCAACACACTCAACCATCCATCCATCTATTATCTTCCGCTTTATTCTCTTCTAGGGTCCCAAGGGGGGGTTCTCCATGCCCATCCAGTGGAGAACAATTAGAGCGATGGGCAGATAAGCCCAGGACAGGGCGCCAATGGACACACACTCACTCACACTCTATATGGGGCAATTTGGAGATATTCAGTGGACCTTGATCCATGTTTTTGGACTATGGGAGGAAACCGGAGAACCCGGAGGAAACCCACGCGGACACGGGGAGAACATGGAAACTCCACCCAGATTGGGATTCGAACCTGGAATCCCTAGTGCTGAGAGGAGAACATGCAAAACACTAAGCCACTATAGATACTATAGACACTATATATCTATCTATCTATCTAACTTTATTCTCTACTAGGGTCCCAAGGGGGGGTTCTCCATGCCCATCCAGTGGAGAACAATTAGAGCGTTGGGCAGATACACCCAGGACAGGGCGCCAATGGACACACACTCACTCACACTCTATATGGGGCAATTTGGAGAATTCAGTTGACCTTGATCCATGTTTTTGGACTGTGGGAGGAAACCGGAGAACCCGGAGGAAACCCACGCGGAGAACATGGAAACTCCACCCAGATTCCAGGTGGGATTCGAACCTGGAATCCCTAGCGCTGAGAGGAGAACATGCAAAACACTAAGCCACCATGCAACCCCACACCAAACCCACTCAACTATATTCCATTATTATTTATAAGGGAACAGAACTGGGCCTTTCACAAAGGGTTCCTTCCCCAAAAGACCTCGAACCTCCATCACAGAGCACCACCGTCTGCGCAGTCCACCACCTTAAATCAGCCATTATTAAAAATCAAACCCGTTTACCAGCAGGTTCTCCTCATCTTTAATTCAGCACATCGCTGTTCTCCGCTTTAAAAACATCCCCGAAAATCCGAATAAAGTTCCGAGTTAATGTTCTAAAGGACTGCAGACCTCATTACACCACTGCGGCTGATCCACGGTCAGTTCGGCGTCTGCGTTTCCGCCCGAGTTAACGACCACTCAGCCCGTCATCAGCGGCGCGTGTTCTGCTCTGTTCTTTTTTTCCGTCTCATTATGGAGGATCAGAGCTGCGGGCTGAAGCCAGAGGTCCGCAGAGCCGCCGGTTCGAGGCGGACGTGTGCGGCGCGAGGACACGCTGCCTGGTTCGGCCCTGATGGCCGGTTCCCGGCGACGAGCCGCCGCTAAACGCCCGTTCTGAACCCCCAAAGTGGCTGGAAGCTGCGCTGCTACGGCTTTAAAGTGGTCGCCATGACAACCCTAGTTATTTTCACGACCAACCTTAGAATGAGAACGTTCTGTAACACAAAGACAGTACAATGGAGTTACGGTTCCTTTAATGATCTGATCAAAGGCGTTTGAACCGACGCTAAAACCGCAAAGTCAATGGCGGAACTAAATTTAGAAACGCGCTTCCTGCGTTTCTTCAGTTCTGCTTATTAAACCGCTCATGAAGGCCCGCTATGAACCCGCTCCCCGGTTTCTTCCCACAGTCCAAAAACATGGATTCAAAATAAATTGGCTGCTCCAAATTGCCCCTATATAGTTTGAATGTGAGTGAGTGTGTGCACAGCGATGAATTAGCATCCTGTCCTGAATATATCTGCCCAAAATGTTCCCCCATGGATGGGCATGATAAACCGCCCCCCCTGCCACCCTAGTGGAGGATTAAAGGTAAGATAACGGATGGATGGATTGGTTCGGTGTGAAAGAACTTGAGATGACGTTTCCTGACAACATTGTAAACAATAATTTCTATTTAAATTCAGCATTAAAATAGCATTCCTCCAAAGTCAGAGTGCACATGGTTCTTTAAGGAACATATATATATATATTCATTCATTCATTATTTCCCGCTTTATCCTCTATTAGGGTCACGTAAAGTCTATCGCTGGGCACACTATATATATATATATATATATATATATATATATATATATATATATATATATATATATATATATATATATATATATATATATCAGCGATGGATTGGCGCCCTGTCCTGGGTCTATCTGCCTAGCGCCCAAAACGTTCTCCCCTGGATGGGCATGGGGAACCCCACCGTGACCCTAATAGAGGATAAATGAATATATAAATGAATATATATATATATATATATATATATATATATATATATATATATATATAATTTTTTCGTGTGTGTGTGTGTGTGTGGGTGTGTGTGTGTGTGGGTGTGTGTGTATAATTCCTTTGCTGCCTTTTACTTTACTGCTGAGGAAAGGCGTGCTGCATTCTGAACATCCCTCATCTAAATATATATGATTTTATGTTAAATATTTAAATGACGAGCCCCGCTGGCCTCACGTCTCCAGCGTCTTTATTTTAATTATACATATAACGAACATCGCTCCGATTACAGTTGACTCGGCGGCTCAGTGCGGTTGATCTCCTCTGGCACGTGTTGTGTTTCAGCTCCCGTACGATTCGTCTCCGTCGTCTACGTCACACCGTATGGTGTTTGTTTTACTCCATATGGTTTCCCACTGGTCTTTACTGTAGGGTAATACACACTCTGTGTTCTGTATGTTTAATGCTCCGAGGCGAGGACATGCCACGGCTGGAGAAAAAAAAAAAAATACAACAGATCTGTGGTATTGTCTCTCTCCTGCACGTCCATCTGTTAACACAATGCTCTACACCCATGTGAGGTGTGCTGCTGGCCTTTAACAAGCACCCCCCCCCACCCTCCCCATGCTACAAATCTTCGGGTTTGCAGCATCATATCAATCTTCAGGAGCCGCATTCGAATCTGCACACGGAGCTCGGCGTGAACGCCGGAGGACGCGCTGCGGCGGGAGTTAATCTGCCGCCGGTGTTATCGCTGCCGAACGCACGGAGGCCGGAGGTCAGAGAGTGAGACATGCGGCGGCCCGTGATGGGTCTGAATATGTTCCGTGGTGGAGGAGTGTTGACGTGCGGCGGGTCGATGGAGGTTAATTGATTTAGTGCAGAATGTTCTGGATCACATTCAACCAGAAAATCTGAGAAATAAAGGTGGAGGTGGTTCTGACAGGTCATCAGAACGTCAACCACACACTGTACAGTATTCACTCAACGGACGCTTTATTAGGTTCTCCTTCTTGCTTCTACCCTTATTGCTCTTCTTTTAATCAGCTCTGAAATAAAAGTATGAAATATGTGTGTATGCATATATAAAAAAAAAATATATATAAAATATATATATAAAAAAAATATATATATATATAATATATATATATATATATATATATATATATATATTTATATATATATATTTTTTTTATATATATATATTTTATATATATTTTTTATATATAAAAAAGGGTTACGGGGGGGGGGGGGGGGGGGGGTTTCCTGGGGGGTTCCCCATGCCCAACTTTTTTTTTACTTTTCTCTGAGAAAAGTCCATCCATCCATTATCTTCCGCTTTATCCTATCTTAGGGTCGTGCCATCCAGGGGAGAACATCTCGGGCGCTGGGCGGATACACCCAGGACAGGGGGGCAATCTATCACTGGGCACACACTCACTCACACAGACATACTGTACACACTCTACATGGGGCAATTTGGAGAACTCAATTCACTTGATCCATGTTTTTTGGACTGTGGGAGGAAACCGGAGAACCAGGAGGAAACCCACGCAGACACGGGGAGAACATGGAACCTCCACCCAGATGGGGATTCAAACCGGGAATCCCTATCGCTGCCATTTTTTATTAAATTAGTTAAATTAGTTTGGGTGGCACGGTGGCTTAGTGGTTAGCACGTTTGCCTCTCAGCGCTAGAGATTCCCGGTTCGAATCCCCATCTGGGTGGAGTTTCCATGTTCTCCCCGTGTCCGTGTGGGTTTCCTCCGGGTTCTCCAGTTTCCTCCCACAGTCCAAAAAACATGGATCAAGTCAATTGAGTTCTCCAAATTGCCCCATATAGAGTGTGTCTGTGTGAGTGAGTGTGTGTCCAGTGATAGATTGGCGCCCTGTCCTGGGTGTATCTGCCCAGCGCCCGAAACGTTCTCCCCTGGATGGACATGGGAACCCCCCCGCGACCCTAATAGAGGATAAAGCGGAAGATAATGAATGAATGAATTAGTTTGGTGAGTTTCAAGTTTGGAGACGACGGACTCGCTCACAGACATGATGTTTAACCCCATCCAACACTTTTGGGACGAAGCTGTCTGAACCTCACTGATGGTCTTCAGAGTGAACGCACCAACATGTTCTAAAGAGTACTGTTCTCCATCCAGGTAGAACACTTCAGGATCATGAATACACCACGTTAGCACACACACACACACGTCTGAGTCCTGTACGCAGTGTGGAAGAACCTGTAAGAACCCGCTCATAAGAGTCTAACGGCGCGTGCGGCGAGCGGACACAGGCCGCCTGTTCCTGGACTAATGGATCCTCCGGGGTTTGGAGCGCAGCCTCCAGGGAACGTTCCAGTTGCGAGGAAGGCACTCGACTGTGTCACATTAATAAAGTAAGCTGCCTCTGAGTAAATACTGAACCAGCAGGGGGAGGAAGAGGAGAGTGGGGGGGTGGGGTGGGGGTGGGGTGTGGGGCTGAAAGCCAAATCCTTCTCTTGGTCCTCAGATCTTTCCACCTCTCTGGAGAGAAGCTGGTGTAATTATCGGAGTTCTGCGAGCGGGAGTGGAGTGAGGAGGTGAAGCACCGCGTTCCAGGTTTCCTCCGGTTCCGCTCCACGGCGTCGGTGGACGAGCCGTGTCTTTATTTAGCTTCGCGGGACGAGCGCAGACTCCGGCGATGCCGTTCAGACCTCGGCGTCGGCGCTTCATCTCGGCTCTTCGGCCCGAGCGCCCACCTGCGCGGTTCACATCGGGGGGGCCTCCCCTGATCCGACCGCCTCACTTTAAATGCATCGGAACATCAGACGTGTTGGATTAGAGTTCCACTGAATCCCAGCGGGGGGGCCGGGGGGCAACAGTGCGCTGCAGAGGAATGCGCCCAGGGAAGCGCCCACCAGCAACAATAAACTAGTGTAAAACGATAGTCCGGCTACCGCCCCCACACCGGCATGCAGGAGATTCATCCACCACCTGAATGCCACCTCACTGCCTATCGGTGGGTCCAGACTGAAGACGCAATCGTAGGCTTGTGGTTCAGGAACCAGCCTTTTAACCTTCCCGGTTTGATTCCCGGTCCCAATGAGAATTACGGCTGAAGTGCTCGTGGGTAAGACACCCAACCCCAATTGCCCCCCCCCTGGGAGCTGTGTACAGGGCTGCCTACCGCTCTGGGTTGTGTGTGTGTGTGTGTTGTGTGTGTGTGTGGTGTGTGTGTGTGTGTTGTGTGTGTGTTTTTATGGGTTTTAAATGTGGAGGACAGATTGCTCTGTGAGTTTTAAGGAGAAACCTGAAGAACTACAGTCTGTAATGAATAGAACTACAAAGTCCATCTATATTAAGCCGAGCTGATGAAATAAACAAACAGGTGGGCCGATCAGCGCGGGACTCTGTGCGACGATGCGAACGGCAACTCAACACCCGGCGCCGGCGTCTTCCACGTCCTCTTCCACGGCGCAGACGATCTTTATATCACCCACTTTTTATTATTCGTGCTTAATTGGTTTGGCTGAATCCCGCGCCCCATGCAGTGACACGCCCCCCCCACATTTAAAGTTTCACGGGGCCGTATCTTATTGATTCAATCTAAAACAGTTAATGAATTCGAGACTCCGCACACACAGCCGCTCGAGATTGCGCGTACATCACACGTCTCGCGGATATCGGCGGCATAAAGGTGAAGATGAAATGGAGCCGACCGGAGCTCAGTCGGATATTTGCAAGCGATCCCCTGATTAAAAGCAGTGTCTTACAGTGTTTGCCAAGGATTATAAGATACTGCAACCGAGCGCAGGAGTCGGGCGACTTTTCAGCGGAGCTTTTAATTAAAATGAAGCACACTTAAGTGAGAGGGTGGGCGCCTGCCGTACAGAGCTGACGAGATCTTTTTGGAGATCTTTTGTTCCGAGGGCCATCAGGTTTTATAAGAACAAATAAGGTTCAACAGGACATTTAAAAACTGTCTCTTGTGTTTTGCACATGATCACTTAGATCACCCCCCCTACTGGACACGTCATTAGTTAATATTCTTTTTATTTTAATATTTACCCTTTGACACTTTATAATGTAAATGTAAATATTTCTTACCTTCATTCCCTTTATTATAATACTGTTTATTTTATTGGACTGAATA